>CANTUR010001584.1:202500-205000 GCA_947683625.1 Mallotus nudiflorus
ACACAAGCGTACGCCGTAATGCGTCCTCGGCAAGGTTCTTGCCCTTTGCCACAGTTGTGCCACAAGATTCTGCCAAACCGCTCAAGCACTACAACTTTAATGATGTGCCCTCGCAATACAGCATGCACTCTTGACACGCCCAGGCGCATGGCAAGCCCCCAGCCTCAGCACAAGCGCACGTCGAAATGCATCGTCGACGGAGTTCAAGCCTCATGCCACAGTTGCGCCGCAGGCTTCCACCCCACCGCTCAAGCACTACAACTTAATGATGTGCCCTCGCAATGCAGCATCCGCCATTGGCACGCCCAAGCACAATGCGAGCACCCCCCAGCCTCAACATAAGCATGCGCCGAAATGCGTCGCCCAACAATGCTCAGCCCCTTGCACCGGTTGTGCCGCGAGATCCTGCCCCCCCACTCGAGCACTCCAACTGAATGATGTGCCCTCGCAGCAAGACATCCACCCTTGGCACGCCCAGGCTCAAGGCTCGGCACGTTCGTTGCAAGGCCCTCGAGAGCATCACACCGAGCCCCGAGATGCCGCAAGCCCCCAACCATCCATGCCGGCACAGCACGAGGGTGCCATGCCCACACCTCAAGAAAGCGACCATTAGCACCTCAAAGCCACAGTAATCAACCCTCAAGAGCCCGCATCGCAAAGCACATCAACGGCTGTGCGCCTCCGATCAAGGGGACACCCCCCATGCATCCACATACAAAAGCTACCGTTCGGACCTGGACATCACACGAAGGTAGATTACTCAGCCTGGTGACATTCGCGCCCACCCCGAAACCGGCAGCCCCTGTGCACACTTCAGCACGAGGTTTGTCCCCAAAAACGTCAGCCACACATCCTTGGATGCTCACCGCCCTCGGAGGGGACGTTCCCCCGTCCATCGGCACGCATCGAGGCTGCCCACGCTTGGCGAAGAGCATTGAAAAAGCACAGCACGTGAATGCCGAGCTCAAGCCTTACCCAAGCAGCCCGTCAGCACGCTCCAGCACGGGGTTGGGCCCCAACGCCGTTGGATCACAACCATGAAATGCCTCGCTCCACCGATCCTCCACCCCGATCGTTAGAGTTGCCTCGGCTTCGACCGCGGTGAGCGGATGAGGCCCCTCAACATCCCCCAACAATCGGGGCAACATGCCACCACCTCAGGAAAAAATCCGCAGCGAGTGGGCCCGGGACATGGCGTGGTGGCCCGCCATGGCCCGGGTCCTTCCGACATCCGACCGGGGCACCGGAGGGGGTAGGGGGATGTTTTCCGCGCCACACCGAAGCCCACAAGTGCCTAGGCATGCCCCGTCGCCTAGGCGCCCCAGCCCCCCCAGGGGGGTCGAGGTATGCTGCACCCCCCTAAAGAGCATAAGGAGCACAGTGGGCTGTGGTAGGAGGAGACATCAATATGTTCCACCCATCACACCCCCCCTAAAAAATTCAATTTAAGGAATTTTGAAATGATTTTTTGCAGATATGTTAAGAATAATACAATATACTCTAGCAAAAAATTTCAGAATTTTTTGAGCACGTTAAATATTTTTTTTTATTTTTTTAATGCGGAAAATAGAGAAATTCATAAAAAATAGAGGAGACCTCAAAAAATCACCATTTTTTGTGGAGAGCCCCAAAAAAATATGGTAAATTTAATGGTGTGACCAGATTTTAATTCTCATGATGTTTTCTTGATGATTGTGCTACATGCTAAATCTTCCCGAAAAATCGGCCAAAATGCCAATGTGGCAAAAATATGAAGTCCCACCATAACAAAGATCTCCTGAAGATATGTTAAGAATAATCAAATATGCTGTAGGAAAAAATTTCAGAATTTTTTGAGCACGATAACTATTTTTTTTTATTTTTTTAATGCGGAAAATAGATAAATTCATTAAAAATAGTGCACACCTCAAAAAATCACCGTTTCTTGTGGATAGCCATAAAAAAATATGATAAATTTAATGGTGTGACCATATTTTAATTTTCACGATGTTTGCTTGATGATTGGGCTATATGCTCAATCTTCCCGAAAAATCGGCCAAAATGGCTATGTGGCAAAAGCATGCAGTCCCATCGGAATAAAGGCATCTTGCCCATGAAACTTTAGAAGTACCATTTTCAAATAAATAGTGAATGGTTTCACCATACGCGAGGAAGGGTCACAACATATATGATATAATGATGCCCGATATACTTGTCGGGGTTGTGGCACCGAGGATGATCAACCCCATCCAACTTACCGCAACAAAAATCAAGCCCGAACCATATTCAACGCTCTAAAAGCACGTAATGTCTCGTGCCAAAAGCATGTGCCCCTTGACCGTGCCGCATAGGCATCTATGCGCCCGGGGAGCATGCCATTAACCTCCAAAAGCCATGCCATTAACCTCCAACGATACTCGGCCATGGGCGAGCCGAGGCGTCCCAGCCTCGGCCGAGGGCGTGCCGAGGCCTCGGCCATGCACGCCGAGGCATGCCAGGACTCTGGGCCGAGGGCGTGCCG
>CANTUR010001584.1:215000-222500 GCA_947683625.1 Mallotus nudiflorus
CAGCACGGGGTTGGGCCCCAACGCCGTTGGATCACAACCATGAAATGCCTCGCTCCACCGATCCTCCACCCCGATCGTTAGAGTTGCCTCGGCTTCAACCGCGGTGAGCGGATGAGGCCCCTCAACATCCCCCAACAATCGGGGCAACATGCCACCACCTCAGGAAAAAATCCGCAGCGAGTGGGCCCGGGACATGGCGGGCCACCCCACCATGGCCCGGGTCCTTCCGACATCCGACCGGGGCACCCGAGGGGGTAGGGGGATGTTTTCCGCGCCACACCGAAGCCCACAAGTGCCTAGGCATGCCCCGTCGCCTAGGCGCCCCAGCCCCCCCAGGGGGGTCGTGGTATGCTGCACCCCCCTAAAGAGCATAAGGAGCACAGTGGGCTGTGGTAGGAGGAGACATCAATATGTTCCACCCATCACACCCCCCCTAAAAAATTCAATTTAAGGAATTTTGAAATGATTTTTTGCAGATATGTTAAGAATAATACAATATACTCTAGCAAAAAATTTCAGAATTTTTTGAGCACGTTAAATATTTTTTTTTATTTTTTTAATGCGGAAAATAGAGAAATTCATAAAAAATAGAGGAGACCTCAAAAAATCACCATTTTTTGTGGAGAGCCCCAAAAAAATATGGTAAATTTAATGGTGTGACCAGATTTTAATTCTCATGATGTTTTCTTGATGATTGTGCTACATGCTAAATCTTCCCGAAAAATCGGCCAAAATGCCAATGTGGCAAAAATATGAAGTCCCACCATAACAAAGATCTCCTGAAGATATGTTAAGAATAATCAAATATGCTGTAGGAAAAAATTTCAGAATTTTTTGAGCACGATAACTATTTTTTTTTATTTTTTTAATGCGGAAAATAGATAAATTCATTAAAAATAGTGCACACCTCAAAAAATCACCGTTTCTTGTGGATAGCCATAAAAAAATATGATAAATTTAATGGTGTGACCATATTTTAATTTTCACGATGTTTGCTTGATGATTGGGCTATATGCTCAATCTTCCCGAAAAATCGGCCAAAATGGCTATGTGGCAAAAGCATGCAGTCCCACCGGAATAAAGGCATCTTGCCCATGAAACTTTAGAAGTACCATTTTCAAATAAATAGTGAATGGTTTCACCATACGCGAGGAAGGGTCACAACATATATGATATAATGATGCCCGATATACTTGTCGGGGTTGTGGCACCGAGGATGATCAACCCCATCCAACTTACCGCAACAAAAATCAAGCCCGAACCATATTCAACGCTCTAAAAGCACGTAATGTCTCGTGCCAAAAGCATGTGCCCCTTGACCGTGCCGCATAGGCATCTATGCGCCCGGGGAGCATGCCATTAACCTCCAAAAGCCATGCCATTAACCTCCAACGATACTCGGCCATGGGCGAGCCGAGGCGTCCCAGCCTCGGCCGAGGGCGTGCCGAGGCCTCGGCCATGCACGCCGAGGCATGCCAGGACTCTCGGCCGAGGGCGTGCCGAGGCTCGGCCATGCGCGCCGAGGCATGCCAGGACTCTCGGCCGAGGGCCTGCCGAGGCTCGGCCATGCGCGCCGAGGCATGCCAGGAATCTCGTCCGAGGGCCTGCCGAGGCTCGGCCATGAGCGCCGAGGCATGCGAGGACTCTCGGCCGAGAGGGGGCCGAGGCCTCGGCCATGCGCTCCGAGGCATGCCAGCACTCTTGGCCGAGAGGGTGCCGAGGCCTCGGCCATGCGCGCCGAGGCATGCGCGGGACTCTCGGCCGAGTGTCACGTGAGTTTTGTTATACTCGCGAACTTAGCCCACGTGCGGCCTAGCAAGCTTGATTCACCCAATGTCAAGAATGCTAGTAAGCCTTCCAACGTATGCCAAACTCGGCAAGATGGCAAGAATTACGGCAACGAAAGTATGCTTGAGTAAAAAGGCACAAAGAGAGCACAAGAGCTTTGGAAAGTATACTTGTATTATGTTCACCAAAAAGTGTACAAAATGAGGGGGTGAGGAGGTATTTATAGGCATGGGTGGCTACTATTCCCACCTCCTTAAGGGAATGTTCTAGAATGCTACTTACATACATACATGTGTGGAAACTTCTAGACTTATCTACATGCTACTAGATATGTCTAGTATGTACAAGATATCTCTACAATGTTCAAGAGTGTTCTAGAGAATTCTACATAACTCTAGCACTCTCGGTCAAAATTTTTGGACTAGAGCTCCGCGGCGTGACATTCTCCCCCACCTAATCCGGCAACGCCCCCGTTGCCATCTCCTCGTATGACTTGATTTGTTCTTCAAATTGCCACAAGTCTCGAATCGGTTCCCAACTAGCTTCACTTTCTGGAAGTCCCTTCCATTTGACAAGGAATTCGGTTGTTGGGGGTAGGTTTGATTGTGGCACCTTCCGATGGGAGATAATGTATTCCACCTCTTTATCGTATTGAGCTCTCACATTCAATGGAGCTCTTTTGGATCTTCCTCTACTCGGGTCATCGAGATCCTCCCGATAGGGCTTTAGCATGCTCACATGAAAGACAGGGTGGATCTTGATGCCTTGTGGAAGTTCCACCTTGTAAGCTAGCTTTCCCACACGTTTGATGATGGGAAAGGGTCCCTCGTATCTCCTTTTAAGGCCCCAATGAAGTCCGTCGGCTTTTCCATGCAAGTATAGTTTAACGAGCACTTTATCGCCTTCGTTGAACTCCATGTGCCTTCTTTTCTTGTCCGCCCACTTTTTCATTCTCTTGGATGCCTTCTCCAAGTAGGATCGAGCAACATCATTTTGCTCCCTCCATTCTTTTGCAAGTTTGAAAGCAGGTGGACTCCTACTCGACCAATCCATGGCAAGAGTGCTTGGAGTGTAAGGTTGTTGCCCCGTGACGATCTCAAAAGGACTCTTGCCTGTGGACTCGCTCCTTTGTAAGTTATATGAGAATTGGGCAACATCAAGCAACTTAGCCCAATTTCGTTGATTGGCACTTACGTAGTGCCTTAAGTACAGCTCCAAGAGAGCATTGATTCTCTCGGTTTGCCCATCGGTTTGGGGGTGCATGCTTGTAGAGAATTTGAGGTCGGTGCCTAATAGCTTGAACAACTCCGTCCAAAATCGACCCGTGAAGCGAGCATCTCTATCACTTACTATTGATCTCGGCACACCCCAATACTTCACCACGTGCTTCATGAAAAGATGGGCGGCTCCTTCGGCCGTGATGGACTTTGGTGCGGGAATGAAGATGCCATACTTTGAGAAGCGATCCACCACAACAAAGATCCATGCACACCCTTCGGATATAGGAAGCCCCACTATAAAATCCATGGAAACACTCTCCCATGGTCTCGAGGAAATGGAAAGTGGCTCTAGCAAACCACTTGGGGCTTGTTGCTCCATCTTGTCTTGTTGGCACACAAGACAAGTTCTTACGTAGGCCTCCACATCTTCCCTCATGCGAGGCCAATAATAGGCATTCTCCACAAGTGCTATTGTGCGTTGTATGCCTGGATGTCCCGCCCACTTGCTATCATGGCACTCCTTGATAATTTCCTTCCTAAGGTTGTCATGGAGCGGCACGTATAGTCTTCTTCTCTTGGTGTAAAGCAAATCCCCTTCAAGCCAAAATCTTCGAGTTTTACCTTCTCGAACAAGAGCCATGAAGTTCTTGGCCAAGGAATCATGCTTTAGCCCTTCCTTGATGCGTTCCCACAAGTTGCACTTGGGGCGACTTATATCGGCAAGCTCCCCCTTTCTACTAAGTGCATCGGCAACAAGGTTCGCTTTGCCCGGCTTATACTCCATGACATAGTCAAACTCCGCAAGGAAGTCTTGCCACCTAGCTTGCTTTGGCGTGAGCTTCTTTTGCGTTTGAAAGTAGCTAGTGGCAATGTTGTCGGTCTTGACAATAAATTTGCTCCCAAGCAAGTAGTGCCTCCACGTTCGCAAGCAATGTACCACGGCGGTCATCTCTTTTTCTTGCACCGTGTACCTCCGTTCGGTGTCATTGAGCTTCCTACTTTCAAAGGCTATTGGATGCCCCTCTTGCATAAGTACTCCTCCAATAGCAAAGTCGGAAGCATCGGTGTGGATCTCGTACGTCTTGGTATGGTCGGGAAGTGCTAACACCGGCTCCTCCATAATAGCCTTCTTCAACTCATCAAAGGCTAGTTGGCACTTCGTAGACCAATCCCACACACGCCCTTTCTTTAACAAGTCCGTCAAGGGAGAGGCTATGGATGAATAGCCCCTTATGAACCTTCGATAGTAGTTCACCAATCCAAGGAAAGATCTCAGCTCGGTCACCTTGGTTGGTGGCTCCCATTCTTGGATGGCCTTCACCTTTGAACCGTCCATCCTTAGCTTCCCGTCGCCAATAATGTGCCCAAGGAATGCCACCTCTCGTTGGGCAAAGGAGCATTTTTCTTTCTTGACATAGAGCTCATTATCTCGTAAGGCTTTGAACACTTGCCTTAGATGCTCCACGTGCTCCTCCAAAGTATTACTATAAACAATAATGTCATCAAGATAAACAACAACAAAACAATCAAGGTAAGGAGCAAGTACCTTGTTCATAAGAGTGCAAAATGTGGCCGGCGCATTTGTGAGGCCAAAGGGCATGACAAGGAACTCGTAGGATCCATATCTCGTCACACACGCCGTCTTTGGCTCATGTCCCTCGGAGATGCGCACTTGATAGTACCCGGACCTTAGATCCAACTTGGTAAACCACTTAGCACCACCAAGTTGATCAAAGATATCGGCAATGTGAGGAATGGGGTACTTATTCTTGACGGTGATCTTGTTTAGTGCGCGATAGTCAATGCACAACCGAAGGGAACCATCGTGTTTCTTTTGGAACAATACCGGCGCACCATATGGAGCTTTAGATGGCCTAATGTAGCCCGCGTCAAGAAGCTCCTTGAGTTGCCTCCTTAGTTCCTCCAACTCCGGAGGTGCCATACGGTAGGGTGCAAAGGCAGGTGGCTTCGCTCCTTGCTCTATTTCAATCTCGTGGTCTACTTCCCGTCGAGGAGGAAGCTTCTTTGGTAATTGTGGTGGCATAAGATCTTTGAACTCTTCAAGCACATCATGGATGGGGCTTGGAAGCTTAGCATCATCATCGTTGAGACCTTCTTCCACCTTAAGGGTTGCAAGGAAGGTTGGCTCCTTCCTTTTCACACCCTTAGAGATTTGTATGGCCGATACCATCATGTCTTGGCTTAGCTCCCTCTTTATCGGTACCATGCATGGTTGGCCACTTTCCATAATGCACATGGTGTTGGTGTATGGGACTAAGAAAGCCTTCACCATGTCGAGGAAGTCTATACCAAGATAGAAACGTTGATCATCAATAGGAGCAATGGTGATATCGACCTTACCTTGCCATTGGCCAATGCGAATGTCGGTCCCTCTCGCCATGCCAACGATGGGTAGCCTTTTGGCATTCACACCCTTGATGTAGCCCCTCTCCTTTTCATAAGGTAGCCCTATAGAGTCGGCCACCTCCTTCGACATGTACACCGTGTCGGCACCGGTGTCCACCATAGCTTGCACACTTGTGCCACCGATTTGAGTCTCCACGTACATTCGACCACGAGGCTTTTGTTCCACTTTGGCTTGAATGGCATTGAGGAGTCGAAGGGATGCAATTCTTCGTTCTTCTTCTCGCCTCTCCTCTTCGGTGCTCACTAATGCTCCAAGCTTCCCACGCTTTGGACATTCGTAGGCACGATGAGGTCCATCGCAAATGAAGCAAGCGAGAGTTTTTGGAGGAGAACCACCCTTCTCATCCTTCTTCCACTTGCCCTTCTCCTTATATGAAGCCTTGCCTTCCTTGGGGAATTTCTCCTTATCTCCCCCACCTTTGCCACTCTTCTCGGGCTTCTTCCATTTTGGCTTATAAGAGTCCTTCTTCTTCAACTCGATCAAGGACTCGGCGGTTGCCATTGCGGTGGTGAGGTCTTGGACACCTCGCCTTTCTAGCTCCAATTGAGCCCATCGAGACAAACCATCGATGAAAGCATGGAATGCCTCTTTTTCTCCCAAGTCGGGGATCTCCAACATCAATTCGGAAAACTCCTTCACATATTCCCGAATATAGCCATCTCTATGTTGGAGTCGTCGAAGCTTAGACCTCGCCTCCTTTTCGGCATTGTCGGGATAGAATTGCTTCTTAAGCTCCCGCACAAACTCGTCCCATGTATTAATGGTGCAAAGGCCCCTTCTCACATCCTCGCACCTACGTCTCCACCATACGGTAGCGACATCATTTAAGTAGAGAGATACGGATTTTACCTTGGTGGCTTCGTCCACAATGCCCACGGCGTCGAAGTATCTCTCCACGTTCCATAAGAAGTTGTCGATCTCCCTCGCATTCCTAGCCCCGCTATAGGCCTTCGGTTTAGGAGCATCGACCTTGTGCACCGTTGTAACTTGCGCTCCCCCACCACTTGCCAACGCAGCCTTGCACAAGTTAAGCTCCACCTCGAGCTTCTCGATCTTGTCCATGCATTGGACAAGCAACTTCTTTAGAGCCTCATTATCCCTCGACACATTGTCGGCAAGTGCGTTTAAGGCACCTTGCATCTCCCCACGAAGCTCTCCCTCGTCCTCCTTGGACTCTAGCTTCTCGATGCGATGGTCCATGTCTTCGACCCTATCAATCGTATCCCGCCAGTCGGACATGGTAGCCTCCACCTTGGCTAGCCTCTCCTCCAACGCGCCAACAACATCACGGGACTTATCCTTTCGGCCCCTTCCAGCATCCTTTCCGCCTTCCTTTCCTCCTTCCCTTGGAACGGTAGGAGGGGCGGAAGTGGATTGCTCACTCGCCTTAGTGGTTGTTGCTTGGTCACCAACCTTAGCCATAACCTCGTGCAAGATTTTCCCAAAGAGCTCAACCCGCTCTGATACCAACTGTCACGTGAGTTTTGTTATACTCGCGAACTTAGCCCACGTGCGGCCTAGCAAGCTTGATTCACCCAATGTCAAGAATGCTAGTAAGCCTTCCAACGTATGCCAAACTCGGCAAGATGGCAAGAATTACGGCAACGAAAGTATGCTTGAGTAAAAAGGCACAAAGAGAGCACAAGAGCTTTGGAAAGTATACTTGTATTATGTTCACCAAAAAGTGTACAAAATGAGGGGGTGAGGAGGTATTTATAGGCATGGGTGGCTACTATTCCCACCTCCTTAAGGGAATGTTCTAGAATGCTACTTACATACATACATGTGTGGAAACTTCTAGACTTATCTACATGCTACTAGATATGTCTAGTATGTACAAGATATCTCTACAATGTTCAAGAGTGTTCTAGAGAATTCTACATAACTCTAGCACTCTCGGTCAAAATTTTTGGACTAGAGCTCCGCGGCGTGACACGAGGGCGTGCCGAGGCTCGGCCATGCGCGCCGAGGCATGCCTGGACTCTCGGCCGACGGCCGGCCATGCGCGCCGAGGCATGCCAGGAATCTCGGCCGAGGGCCTGCGAAGCCTCGGCCATGCGCGTC
>CANTUR010001584.1:232500-240000 GCA_947683625.1 Mallotus nudiflorus
CCCATCACACCCCCCCTAAAAAATTCAATTTAAGGAATTTTGAAATGATTTTTTGCAGATATGTTAAGAATAATACAATATACTCTAGCAAAAAATTTCAGAATTTTTTGAGCACGTTAAATATTTTTTTTTATTTTTTTAATGCGGAAAATAGAGAAATTCATAAAAAATAGAGGAGACCTCAAAAAATCACCATTTTTTGTGGAGAGCCCCAAAAAAATATGGTAAATTTAATGGTGTGACCAGATTTTAATTCTCATGATGTTTTCTTGATGATTGTGCTACATGCTAAATCTTCCCGAAAAATCGGCCAAAATGCCAATGTGGCAAAAATATGAAGTCCCACCATAACAAAGATCTCCTGAAGATATGTTAAGAATAATCAAATATGCTGTAGGAAAAAATTTCAGAATTTTTTGAGCACGATAACTATTTTTTTTTATTTTTTTAATGCGGAAAATAGATAAATTCATTAAAAATAGTGCACACCTCAAAAAATCACCGTTTCTTGTGGATAGCCATAAAAAAATATGATAAATTTAATGGTGTGACCATATTTTAATTTTCACGATGTTTGCTTGATGATTGGGCTATATGCTCAATCTTCCCGAAAAATCGGCCAAAATGGCTATGTGGCAAAAGCATGCAGTCCCACCGGAATAAAGGCATCTTGCCCATGAAACTTTAGAAGTACCATTTTCAAATAAATAGTGAATGGTTTCACCATACGCGAGGAAGGGTCACAACATATATGATATAATGATGCCCGATATACTTGTCGGGGTTGTGGCACCGAGGATGATCAACCCCATCCAACTTACCGCAACAAAAATCAAGCCCGAACCATATTCAACGCTCTAAAAGCACGTAATGTCTCGTGCCAAAAGCATGTGCCCCTTGACCGTGCCGCATAGGCATCTATGCGCCCGGGGAGCATGCCATTAACCTCCAAAAGCCATGCCATTAACCTCCAACGATACTCGGCCATGGGCGAGCCGAGGCGTCCCAGCCTCGGCCGAGGGCGTGCCGAGGCCTCGTGTCACGCCGCGAAGCTCTAGTCCAAGAAATTTTGACCGAGAGTGCTAGAGATGTGTAGAATTCTCTAGAACACTCTTGAATATTGTAGATATCTCTTGTACATGCTAGACATGTCTAGTAGTATGTAGACTAGTCTAGAAAGTTCCACACATGTAAGTAGCATTCTAGAACATTCCCTTAAGGAGGTGGGAATAGTAGCCACCCATGCCTATAAATACCTCCTCACCCCCTCATTTTGGACACTTTTTGGTGAACATAATACAAGTATACTTTCCAAAGCTCTTGTGCTCTCTTTGTGCCTTTTTACTTAAGCATACTTTCATTGCCGTAATTCTTGCCATCTTGCCGAGTTTGGCATACGTTGGAAGGCTTACTAGCATTCTTGACATTGGGTGTATCAAGCTTGCTAGGCCGCACGTGGGCTAAGTTCGCGAGTATAACAAAACTCACGTGACAGTTGGTATCAGAGCGAGGTTGAGCTCTTTGGGAAAATCTTGCACGAGGTTATGGCTAAGGTTGGTGACCAAGCAACAACCACTAAGGCGAGTGAGCAATCCACTTCCGTCCCTCCTACCGTTCCAAGGGAAGGAGGAAAGGAAGGCGGAAAGGATGCTGGAAGGGGCCGAAAGGATAAGTCCCGTGATGTTGTTGGCGCGTTGGAGGAGAGGCTAGCCAAGGTGGAGGCTACCATGTCCGACTGGCGGGATACGATTGATAGGGTCGAAGACATGGACCATCGCATCGAGAAGCTAGAGTCCAAGGAGGACGAGGGAGAGCTTCGTGGGGAGATGCAAGGTGCCTTAAACGCACTTGCCGACAATGTGTCGAGGGATAATGAGGCTCTAAAGAAGTTGCTTGTCCAATGCATGGACAAGATCGAGAAGCTCGAGGTGGAGCTTAACTTGTGCAAGGCTGCGTTGGCAAGTGGTGGGGGAGCGCAAGTTACAACGGTGCACAAGGTCGATGCTCCTAAACCGAAGGCCTATAGCGGGGCTAGGAATGCGAGGGAGATCGACAACTTCTTATGGAACGTGGAGAGATACTTCGACGCCGTGGGCATTGTGGACGAAGCCACCAAGGTAAAATCCGTATCTCTCTACTTAAATGATGTCGCTACCGTATGGTGGAGACGTAGGTGCGAGGATGTGAGAAGGGGCCTTTGCACCATCAATACGTGGGACGAGTTTGTGCGGGAGCTTAAGAAGCAATTCTATCCCGACAATGCCGAAAAGGAGGCGAGGTCTAAGCTTCGACGACTCCAACATAGAGATGGCTATATTCGGGAATATGTGAAGGAGTTTTCCGAATTGATGTTGGAGATCCCCGACTTGGGAGAAAAAGAGGCATTCCATGCTTTCATCGATGGTTTGTCTCGATGGGCTCAATTGGAGCTAGAAAGGCGAGGTGTCCAAGACCTCACCACCGCAATGGCAACCGCCGAGTCCTTGATTGAGTTGAAGAAGAAGGACTCTTACAAGCCAAAATGGAAGAAGCCCGAGAAGAGTGGCAAAGGTGGGGGAGATAAGGAGAAATTCCCCAAGGAAGGCAAGGCTTCATATAAGGAGAAGGGCAAGTGGAAGAAGGATGAGAAGGGTGGTTCTCCTCCAAAAACTCTCGCTTGCTTTATTTGCGATGGACCTCATCGTGCCTACGAATGTCCAAAGCGTGGGAAGCTTGGAGCATTAGTGAGCACCGAAGAGGAGAGGCGAGAAGAAGAGCGAAGAATTGCATCCCTTCGACTCCTCAATGCCATTCAAGCCAAAGTGGAACAAAAGCCTCGTGGTCGAATGTACGTGGAGACTCAAATCGGTGGCACAAGTGTGCAAGCCATGGTGGACACCGGTGCCGACACGGTGTACATGTCGAAGGAGGTGGCCGACTCTATAGGGCTACCTTATGAGAAGGAGAGGGGCTACATTAAGGGTGTGAATGCCAAAAGGCTACCCATCGTTGGCATGGCGAGAGGGACCGACATTCGCATTGGCCAATGGCAAGGTAAGGTCGATATCACCATTGCTCCTATTGATGATCAACGTTTCTATCTTGGTATAGACTTCCTCGACATGGTGAAGGCTTTCTTAGTCCCATACACCAACACCATGTGCATTATGGAAAGTGGCCAACCATGCATGGTACCGATAAAGAGGGAGCTAAGCCAAGACATAATGGTATCGGCCATACAAATTTCCAAAGGCGTAAAAAGGAAGGAGCCAACCTTCCTCGCAACTCTTAAGGTGGAAGAAGGTCCCAACGATGATGGTGCCAAGCTTCCAAGCCCCATCCAACATGTGCTTGACGAATTCAAAGATCTTATGCCACCACAATTGCCGAAGAAGCTTCCTCCTCGACGAGAAGTGGACCACGAGATCGAGTTAGAGCAAGGAGCGAAGCCACCCGCCTTTGCACCCTACCGTATGGCACCTCCGGAGTTGGAGGAACTAAGGAGGCAACTCAAGGAGCTTCTTGACGCAGGCTACATTAGACCATCTAAAGCTCCATATGGTGCGCCGGTCTTGTTCCAAAAGAAACATGATGGTTCCCTTCGGTTGTGCATTGACTATCGCGCACTAAATAAGATCACCGTCAAGAATAAGTACCCCATTCCTCACATTGCCGACATCTTTGATCAACTTGGTGGTGCTAAGTGGTTTACCAAGTTGGATCTGAGGTCCGGGTACTATCAAGTACGCATTTCCGAGGGACATGAGCCAAAGACGGCATGTGTGACGAGATATGGATCCTACGAGTTCCTTGTCATGCCCTTTGGCCTCACAAATGCTCCGGCCACGTTTTGCACTCTTATGAACAAGGTACTTGCTCCTTATCTTGACCGTTTTGTTGTTGTTTATCTTGACGATATTGTTGTGTATAGCAATACCTTGGAGGAGCACGTGGAGCACTTAAGGCAAGTATTCAAGGCCTTACGTGATAATGAACTATACGTCAAGAAGGAAAAATGCTCCTTTGCCCAAAGAGAGGTGACATTCCTTGGGCATATTGTTGGTAATGGCAAATTAAAGATGGATGGTTCAAAGGTGAAGGCCATCCAAGAATGGGAGCCGCCAACCAAGGTGACCGAGTTGAGATCTTTCCTTGGATTGGTGAACTACTATCGAAGGTTCATAAGGGGCTATTCATCTATAGCCTCTCCCTTGACGGACTTGTTAAAGAAAGGGCATGTGTGGGATTGGTCTACGAAGTGCCAACTAGCCTTTGATGAGTTGAAGAAGGCTATTATGGAGGAGCCGGTGTTAGCACTTCCCGACCATACCAAGACATACGAGATCCACACCGACGCTTCCGACTTTGCTATTGGTGGAGTACTTATGCAAGAGGGGCATCCAATAGCCTTTGAAAGTAGGAAGCTCAATGACACCGAACGGAGGTACACGGTGCAAGAAAAAGAGATGACCGCCGTGGTACATTGCTTACGAACGTGGAGGCACTACTTGCTTGGGAGCAAATTTGTTGTCAAGACCGACAACATTGCCACTAGCTACTTTCAAACGCAAAAGAAGCTCACACCAAAGCAAGCTAGGTGGCAAGACTTCCTTGCGGAGTTTGACTATGTCATGGAGTATAAGCCGGGCAAAGCGAACCTTGTTGCCGATGCACTTAGTAGAAAGGGGGAGCTTGCCGATATAAGTGGCCCCAAGTGCAACTTGTGGGAACGCATCAAGGAAGGGCTAAAGCATGATTCCTTGGCCAAGAACTTCATGGCTCTTGTTCGAGAAGGTAAAACTCGAAGATTTTGGCTTGAAGGGGATTTGCTTTACACCAAGAGAAGAAGACTATACGTGCCGCTCCATGACAACCTTAGGAAGGAAATTATCAAGGAGTGCCATGATAGCAAGTGGGCGGGACATCCAGGCATACAACGCACAATAGCACTTGTGGAGAATGCCTATTATTGGCCTCGCATGAGGGAAGATGTGGAGGCCTACGTAAGAACTTGTCTTGTGTGCCAACAAGACAAGATGGAGCAACAAGCCCCAAGTGGTTTGCTAGAGCCACTTTCCATTCCCTCGAGACCATGGGAGAGTGTTTCCATGGATTTTATAGTGGGGCTTCCTATATCCGAAGGGTGTGCATGGATCTTTGTTGTGGTGGATCGCTTCTCAAAGTATGGCATCTTCATTCCCGCACCAAAGTCCATCACGGCCGAAGGAGCCGCCCATCTTTTCATGAAGCACGTGGTGAAGTATTGGGGTGTGCCGAGATCAATAGTAAGCGATAGAGATGCTCGATTCACGGGTCGCTTTTGGACGGAGTTGTTCAAGCTATTAGGCACCGACCTAAAATTCTCGACGAGCATGCACCCCCAAACCGATGGGCAAACCGAGAGAATCAATGCTCTCTTGGAGCTGTACTTAAGGCACTACGTAAGTGCCAATCAACGAAATTGGGCTAAGTTGCTTGATGTTGCCCATATAACTTACAAAGGAGCGAGTCCACAGGCAAGAGTCCTTTTGAGATCGTCACGGGGCAACAACCTTACACTCCAAGCACTCTTGCCATGGATTGGTCGAGTAGGAGTCCACTTGCTTTCAAACTTGCAAAAGAATGGAGGGAGCAAAATGATGTTGCTCGATCCTACTTGGAGAAGGCATCCAAGAGAATGAAAAAGTGGGCGGACAAGAAAAGAAGGCACATGGAGTTCAACGAAGGCGATAAAGTGCTCGTTAAACTATACTTGCATGGAAAAGCCGACGGACTTCATTGGGGCCTTAAAAGGAGATACGAGGGACCCTTTCCCATCATCAAACGTGTGGGAAAGGCAGCTTACAAGGTAGAACTTCCACAAGGCATCAAGATCCACCCTGTCTTTCATGTGAGCATGCTAAAGCCCTATCGGGAGGATCTCGATGACCCGAGTAGAGGAAGATCCAAAAGAGCTCCATTGAATGTGAGAGCTCAATACGATAAAGAGGTGGAATACATTATCTCCCATCGGAAGGTGCCACAATCAAACCTACCCCCAACAACCGAATTCCTTGTCAAATGGAAGGGACTTCCAGAAAGTGAAGCTAGTTGGGAACCGATTCGAGACTTGTGGCAATTTGAAGAACAAATCAAGTCATACGAGGAGATGGCAACGGGGGCGTTGCCGGATTAGGTGGGGGAGAATGTCACGCCGCGAAGCTCTAGTCCAAGAAATTTTGACCGAGAGTGCTAGAGATGTGTAGAATTCTCTAGAACACTCTTGAATATTGTAGATATCTCTTGTACATGCTAGACATGTCTAGTAGTATGTAGACTAGTCTAGAAAGTTCCACACATGTAAGTAGCATTCTAGAACATTCCCTTAAGGAGGTGGGAATAGTAGCCACCCATGCCTATAAATACCTCCTCACCCCCTCATTTTGGACACTTTTTGGTGAACATAATACAAGTATACTTTCCAAAGCTCTTGTGCTCTCTTTGTGCCTTTTTACTTAAGCATACTTTCATTGCCGTAATTCTTGCCATCTTGCCGAGTTTGGCATACGTTGGAAGGCTTACTAGCATTCTTGACATTGGGTGTATCAAGCTTGCTAGGCCGCACGTGGGCTAAGTTCGCGAGTATAACAAAACTCACGTGACACTCGGCCATGCACGCCGAGGCATGCCAGGACTCTCGGCCGAGGGCGTGCCGAGGCTCGGCCATGCGCGCCGAGGCATGCCAGGACTCTCGGCCGAGGGCCTGCCGAGGCTCGGCCATGCGCGCCGAGGCATGCCAGGAATCTCGTCCGAGGGCCTGCGGAGGCTCGGCCATGAGCGCCGAGGCATGCGAGGACTCTCGGCCGAGAGGGGGCCGAGGCCTCGGCCATGCGCTCCGAGGCATGCCAGCACTCTTGGCCGAGAGGGTGCCGAGGCCTCGGCCATGCGCGCCGAGGCATGCGCGGGACTCTCGGCCGAGGGCGTGCCGAGGCTCGGCCATGCGCGCCGAGGCATGCCTGGACTCTCGGCCGAGGGCCGGCCATGCGCGCCGAGGCATGCCAGGAATCTCGGCCGAGGGCCTGCGAAGCCTCGGCCATGCGCGCCGAGGCATGCCAGGAATCTCGGCCGAGGGCCTGCGAAGCCTCGGCCATGCGCGCCGAGGCATGCCAGGAATCTCGTCCGAGGGCCTGCCGAGGCTCGGCCATGAGCGCCGAGGCATGCGAGGACTCTCGGCCGAGAGGGGGCCGAGGCCTCGGCCATGCGCTCCGAGGCATGCCAGCACTCTTGGCCGAGAGGGTGCCGAGGCCTCGGCCATGCGGGCCGAGGCATGCCCGGACTCTCGGCCGAGGGCGTGCCGAGGCTCGGCCATGCGCGCCGAGGCATGCCAGGACTCTCGGCCGAGGGCCTGCCGAGGCTCGGCCATGCGCGCCGAGGCATGCCAGGAATCTCGGCCGAGGGCCTGCGAAGCCTCGGCCATGCGCGCCGAGGCATGCCAGGAATCTCGGCCGAGGGCCTGCCGAGGCTCGGCCATGCGCGCCGAGG
>CANTUR010001585.1:0-134324 GCA_947683625.1 Mallotus nudiflorus
ACACTACTAAAATAGACTCACACACATAGGATTACTTTTACTCTTAAATGGCCTTGATAACCATTACCCACATTAATAGCCATTACTTGGTATTGATTACCCCATTAACTTTAGTAACCACTACCCATAATAATAGCCATTACTTGGTATTAATTACCTTATTAACTTGTATATGGTGGCTACATGTAACCCTAATTGTTATTAACACAAAAACAGTTAAATATTATTCCTTGGACCTCCATGGATGCCTTATTGGGCTGAAATTCTTGGGCTTTCCAAATGTCCTTAATTAAACCCAATATGCCTTCTTGAAGCTTCTTGGATTTGGACCTTGTGATTGGGCCTTCTTGTACTATTAATGGATCTTGGATCTCTTTAGGCTTTGAACTTGGATTCACATCATAAGTACTTTCTATTGTAAATATGCCATTGGAACATTGGATAGCATGTTGAATAACCATTTGTGCACAAATTTGTAAGAGTTCACGTTTTGCGTTTAAACATGAGCAAATATGCACAAATTGTGCATTCAATTATGTCAACTGTAATCATCGGTTCAGAAACCTAAAATACGCAATTGTTACTGTAAATATGCATTCGGAACATTGGATAACACGTTCAAAACCATTTGTGCACAAATTTGCACGAGTTCACGTTTTGCATTCAAACGTGTGCAGATGTGCACAAATTGTGCATTCAATTATGTCAACTATTTTCATGAGTTTAGAATTCATGAATAAGTAATCAGTATCGTAAATATGCAATTGCAAACATTGGATAGTATGTTCAAAACCATTTGCGCACAATTTGCGCGAGTGCACATGTTTTGTGTTCAAAACATATGCAAATGTGCACAAATTGTGCATTCAATTACGTCAATTGTATTCATGAATTCAGAACTCTAAAATAAGAACTAAGTAATTTTTAAGTATGCAATTGAGGCATTGGATAACATGTTCAAAACCGTTTGTGCACAAATTTGCACGAGTTCACGTTTTGGGTTCAAACATGTTCAAATGTGTACAAATTATGCATTCAATTATGTCTATTGTATTCATGAGTTTAGAATCCTAAAATAAGTACATATTATTGAAAATATGCAATTGGAACATTGTATAACATGTTCAAAACCATTTGTGCATAAATTTGCACGAGTTCAAGTTTTGCGTTCAAAGATGCATAAATTGTGCATTCAATTATATCAATTGTATTCATGAGTTCAGAACTCTAAAACAAGTGCCTAGTAATGTAAATATGCAATTGGAACATTGGATAACTTGTTCAAAACCCATTTATGCACAAATTTGCACGAGTTCACGTTTTGCGTTCAAACATGTGCGAATGTGCACAAATTGTGCATTCAATTTTGTCAATTGTATTCATGAGTTTAGAATTCTATAATGAGTACCTAGTACTGCAAATATGCAATTGCAACATTGGATAACATGTTCAAAATCATTTGTTCGCAAATTTGCACGAGTTCACGTTTTGCGTTCAAATAAGTGCAAATGTGCACAAATTCTGCATTCAATTATGTCAATTGTATTCATGAGTTTAGAAACTCTAGAATAAGTACTTAGTATTTGTAATATGCAATTGGAACATTGGATAACATGTTCAAAACCATTTGTGCACAAATTTGCACGTTTTTGCGTTCAAACATGTGCAAATGTGGGCAAATCGTGCATTCAATTATGTCAATTGTGTTCATGAGATTAGAATTTGAGAACAAGTACTTAGTATTGCAAATATTCAATTGGAACATTGGATAACATATTCGAAAGCATTTGTCCACAAATTTGCACGAGTTCAAGTTTAGCGTTCAAACATGTGCGAAATGTGCACAAAGTGTGCATTCAATTACGTCAATTGTATTCACGAGTTCAGAACTCTAAAATAAGTACTTAGCATTGAAAATATACAATTGGAACATTGGATAACATGTTCAAAACCATTTGTGCACAAATTTGCACGTTTTGAGTTCAAACATGTGCAAATGTGGACAAATCGTGCATTCAATTATGTCAATTGTGTTCATGAGATTAGAATTCGAGAACAAGTACTTAGTATTGCAAATATTCCATTGGAACATTGGATAACATACTCGAAAGCATTTGTCCACAAATTTGCACGAGTTCAAGTTTAGCGTTCAAACATGTGCGAATGTGCACAAAGTGTGCATTCAATTACGTCAATTGTATTCACGAGTTCAGAACTCTAAAATAAGTACTTAGCATTGAAATATACAATTGGAATGTTGGATATCATGTTCAAAACCATTTGTGCACAAATTTGCACGAGGTCGCATTTTGCGTTCAAACATGTGCAAATGCGCATTCAATTATGTCAATTGTGTTCATGAGTTGAGAATTCTAGAACAAGTACTTACTATTGAAAATATGCAATTGCAACGTTGGATAACATGTTCAAAAGCATTTGTTCACAAATTTGTACGAGTTCAAGTTTTGCGCTCAAACATGTACACAATTTGTGCATCCAATTATATCGATCGTATTCATCAGTTCAGAACTCTAAAATAAGTACTTAGTATTGAAAATATGCAATCGGAACATTGGATAAACATGTTCAAAACCATTTGTGAATAAATTTACACGAGCTCAAGTTTTGCGTTCAAAGATGTGCAAATGTGCACAAATTGTGCATTCAATCTTGTCAATTGTATTCAAGAGTTTTGAATTCTAGAATAAGTAATTAGTACTATAAAAATGCAATTGGAGCATTGGATAACACGTTCAAAACCATTTGTGCCTAAATTTGCACAAGTTCACGTTTTGCGTTCAAACATGAGCATGTATGCACAAATTGTGCATTCAATAATGTCAATTGTATCATGAGTTTAGAATTCTAGCATAAGTACCTAGTATTGCAAATATACAATTGCAGCACTGGATAACATGTTCAAAAGCATTTGTTCACAAATTTGCACGAGTTCACGTTTTGCGTTCAAACATTTGTGCACAAATTGCGCATTCAATTATGTCAATTGTATTCATGAGATAAGAACTCTAAAATAAGTACTTTGTATTGTAAATATGCCATTGGAACATTGGATAACATGTTCAATACCATTTGTGCACAAATTTGCAAGAGTTCACATTTTGCGTTTAAACATAAGCAAATATGCACAAGTTGTGCATTCAATTATGTCAATTGTAATCATCGGTTCAGAAACCTAAAATAAGCAATTGTTACTGTAAATATGCATTCGGAACATTGGATAACACGTTCAAAACCATTTGTGCACAAAATTGCACGAGTTCACGTTTTTGCATTCAAACGTGTGCAGATGTGCACAAATTGTGCATTCAATTATGTCAACTATTTTCATGAGTTTAGAATTCATGGAATAAGTAATTAGTATCATAAATATGCAATTGGGAACATTGGATAGCATGTTCAAAACCATTTGCGCATTAAATTTGCGCGAGTTCACGTTTTGTGTTCAAAACATGTGCAAATGTGCACAAATTGTGCATTCAATTACGTCAATTGTATTCATGAATTCAGAACTCTAAAATAAGAACTAAGTATTTTTAAGTATGCAATTGAAGCATTGGATAACATGTTCAAAAGTGTTTGTGCACAAATTTGCACGAGTTCACGTTTTGGGTTCAAACATGTGCAAATGTGTACAAATTCTGCATTCAATTATGTCAATTGTAATTTCATGAGTTTAGAATCCTAAAATAAGTACATAGTATTGAAAATATGCAATTGGAACATTGTATAACATGTTCAAAACCATTTGTGCATAAATTTGCACGAGTTCAAGTTTTTGCGTTCAATGATGCGCAAATTGTGCATTCAATCATGTCAATTGTATTCATGAGTTCAGAACTCTAAAAAAAGTGCCTAGCAATGTAAATATACAATTGGAACATTGGATAACATGTTCAAAACCATTTGTGCACAAATTTGCACGAGTTCACGTTTTGCGTTCAAACATGTGCAAATGTGCACAAATTGTGCATTCAATTCTATCAATTGTATTCATGAGTTTAGAATTCTATAATGAGTACCTAGTACTGCAAATATGCAATTGCAACATTGGATAACATGTTCAAAAGCATTTGTTCGTAAATTTGCACGAGTTCACGTTTTGCGTTCAAATATGTGCAAATGTGCACAAATTCTGCATTCAATTATGTCAATTGTATTCATGAGTTTAGAACTCTAGAATATGTACTTAGTATTTGTAAATATGCAATTGGAACATTGGATAACATGTTCAAAACCATTTGTGCACAAATTTGCACGTTTTGCGTTCAACATGTGCAAATGTGGACAAATCGTGCATTCAATTATGTCAATTGTGTTCATGAGATTAGAATTCGAGAACAAGTACTAGTATTGCAAATATTCAATTGGAACATTGGGTAACATACTCGAAAGCATTTGTCCACAAATTTGCACGAGTTCAAGTTTAGCGTTCAAACATGTGCGAATGTGCACAAAGTGTGCATTCAATTACGTCAATTGTATTCACAAGTTCATAACTCTAAAATAAGTACTTAGCATTGAAAAAAATACAATTGGAACGTTGGATAACATGTTCAAAACCATTTGTGCACAAATTTGCACGAGGTCGCATTTTGCATTCAAACATGTGCAAATGCGCATTCAATTATGTCAATTGTGTTCATGAGTTGAGAATTCTAGAACATGTACTTACTATTGAAAATATGCAATTGCAACGTTGGATAACATGTTCAAAAGCATTTGTTCACAAATTTGTACGAGTTCAAGTTTTGCGCTCAAACATGTATACAATTTGTGCATCCAATTATATCGATCGTATTCATCAGTTCAGAACTCTAAATAAGTACTTAGTATTGAAAATATGCAATCGGAACATTGGATAACATGTTCAAAACCATTTGTGAATAAATTTACACGAGTTCAAGTTTTGCGTTCAAAGATGTGCAAATGTGCACAAATTGTGCATTCAATCTTATCAATTGTATTCAAGAGTTTTGAATTCTAGAATAAGTAATTAGTACTGTAAAAATGGAATTGGAGCATCGGATAACACGTTCAAAACCATTTGTGCCTAAATTTACACAAGTTCACGTTTTGCGTTCAAGCATGAGCATGTATGCACAAATTGTGCATTCAATAATGTCAATTGTATTCATGAGTTTAGAATTCTAGCATAAGTACCTAGTATTGCAAATATACAATTGTAGCACTGGATAACATGTTCAAAAGCATTTGTTCATAAATTTGCCACGAGTTCACGTTTTTCGTTCAAACATTTGTGCACAAATTGCGCATTCAATTATGTCAATTGTATTCATGAGATAAGAACTCTAAAATAAGTACTTTGTATTGTAAATATGCCATTGGAACATTTGGATAACATGTTCAATACCATTTGTGCACAAATTTGCAAGAGTTCACGTTTTGCGTTTAAACATGAGCAAATATGCACAAATTGTGCTTTCAATTTTGTCAATTGTAATCATCGGTTCAGAAACCTAAAATGAGCAATTGTTATTTTAAATATGCATTCGGAACATTGGATAACATGTTCAAAACCATTTGTGCATAAATTTGCACGAGTTCAAGTTTTGCGTTCAAAGATGCATAAATTATGCATTCAATTATATCAATTGTATTCATGAGTTCAGAACTCTAAAACAAGTGCCTAGTAATGTAAATATGCAATTGGGACATTGGATAACATGTTCAAAACCATTTGTGCACAAATTTGCACGAGTTCACGTTTTGCGTTCAAACATGTGCAAATGTGCACAAATTGTGCATTCAATTATGTCAATTGTATTCATGAGTTTAGAATTCTATAATGAGTACCTAGTACTGCAAATATGCAATTGCAACATTGGATAACATGTTCAAAAGCATTTGTTCGCAAATTTGCACGAGTTCACGTTTTGCGTTCAAATATGTGCAAATGTGCACAAATTCTGCATTCAATTATGTCAATTGTATTTATAAGTTCAGAACTCTAGAATAAGTACTTAGTATTTGTTAATATGCATTTGGAACATTGGATAACATGTTAAAAACCATTTGTGCACAAATTTGCACGTTTTGCGTTCAAACATGTGCAAATGTGGACAAATCGTGCATTCAATTATGTCAATTGTTCATGAGATTAGAATTCAAGAACAAGTACTTAGTATTTTAAATATTCAATTGGAACATTGGATAACATATTCGAAAGCATTTGTCCACAAATTTGCATGAGTTCAAGTTTGGCGTTCAAAGATGTGCGAATGTGGATAAAGTGTGCATTTCAATTACGTCAATTGTATTCACGAGTTCAGAACTCTAAAATAAGTACTTAGCATTAAAAATAGACAATGGAACATTGGATAACATGTTCAAAACCATTTGTGCACAAATTTGCACGAGGGTCGCATTTTGCGTTCAAACATGTGCAAATGCGCATTCAATTATGTCAATTGTGTTCATGAGTTGAGAATTCTAGAACAAGTACTTACTATTGAAAATATGCAATTGCAACGTTGGATAACATGTTCAAAAGCATTTGATCACAAATTTGCACGAGTTCAAGTTTTGCGCTCAAACATGTGCACAATTTGTGCATCTAATTATATCGATCGTATTCATGAGTTCAGAACTTTAAAATAAGTACTTAGTATTGAAAATATGCAATCGGAACATTGGATAACATGTTCAAAACCATTTGTGAATAAATTTGCACGAGTTCAAGTTTGCGTTCAAAGATGTGCAAATGTACACAAATTGTGTATTCAATCTTGTCAATTGTATTCAAGAGTTTTGAATTCTAGAATAAGTAATTAGTACTGTAAAAATGCAATTGGAGCATTGGATAACACGTTCAAAACAATTTGTGCCTAAATTTGCACAAGTTCACATTTTGCGTTCAAACATGAGCATATATGCACAAATTGTGCATTCAATAATGTCAATTGTATTCATGAGTTTAGAATTCTAGCATAAGTACCTAGTATTGCAAATATACAATTTGCAGCACTGGATAACATGTTCAAAAGCATTTGTTCACAAATTTGCACGAGTTCACGTTTTGCGTTCAAACATTTATGCACAAATTGCGCATTCAATTATGTCAATTGTATTCATGAGGTAAGAACTCTAAAATAAGTACTTTGTATTGTAAATATGCCATTGGAACATTGGATAACATGTTCAATACCATTTGTGCACAAATTTGCAAGAGTTCACGTTTTGCGTTTAAACATGAGCAAATATGCACAAGTTGTGCATTCAATTATGTCAATTGTAATCATCGGTTTAAAAACCTAAAATAAGCAATTGTTACTGTAAATATGCATTTGAAACATTGGATAACACGTTCAAAACAATTTGTGCACAAATTTGCACGAGTTCACGTTTTGCATTCAAACGTGTGCAGATGTGCACAAATTGTGCATTCAATTATGTCAATTGTTTTCATGAGTTTAGAATTCATGAATAAGTAATTAGTATCGTAAATATGCATTTGGGAACATTGGATAGCATGTTCAAAACCATTCAATTGTATTCATGAATTCAGAACTCTAAAATAAGAACTAAGTATTTTTAAGTATACAATTGAAGCATTGGATAACATGTTCAAAACCGTTTGTGCACAAAATTTGCACGAGTTCACGTTTTGGGTTCAAACATGTGCAAATGTGTACAAATTCTGCATTCAATTATGTCAATTGTATTCATGAGTTTAGAATCCTAAAATAAGTACATAGTATTGAAAATATGCAATTGGAACATTGTATAACATGTTTAAAACCATTTGTGCATAAATTTGCACGAGTTCAAGTTTTGCATTCAAAGATGCATAAATTGTGCATTCAATTATGTCAATTGTATTCATGAGTTCAGAAATCTAAAACAAGTTCCTAGTAATGTAAATATGCAATTGGAAAATTGGATAACATGTTCAAAACCATTTGTGCACAAATTTGCACGAGTTCACGTTTTGCGTTCAAACATGTGCAAATGTGCACAAATTGTGCATTCAATTCTGTCAATTGTATTCATGAGTTTAGAATCCTATAATGAGTACCTAGTACTGTAAAATATGCAATTGCAACATTGGATAACATGTTCAAAAGCATTTTGTTTGCAAATTTGCACGAGTTCACGTTTTGCGTTCAAATGTGTGCAAATGTGCACAAATTCTGCATTCGATTATGTCAATTGCATTCATGAGTCCAGAACTCTAGAATAAGTACTTAGTATTTGTAAATATGCAATTGGAACATTGGATAACATGTTAAAAACCATTTTGTGCACAAATTTGCACGTTTTGCGTTCAAACATGTGCAAATGTGGACAAATCGTGCATTCAATTACGTCAATTGTGTTCATGAGATGAGAATTCGAGAACAAGTATTTAGTATTGCAAATATTCAATTGGAACATTGGATAACATATTCGAAAGCATTTGTCCACAAATTTTGCACGAGTTCAAGTTTAGCGTTCAAACATGTGCGAATGTGCACAAAGTGTGCATTTAATTACGTCAATTGTATTTACGAGCTCAGAACTCTAAAATAAGTATTTAGCATTGAAAATATACAATTGGAACATTGGATAACATGTGCAAAACCATTTGTGCACAAATTTGCACGAGGTCGCATTTTGCGTTCATACATGTGCAAATGCGCTTTCAATTATGTCAATTGTGTTCATGAGTTGAGAATTCTAGAACAAGTACTTACTATTGAAAATATGCAATTGCAACGTTGGATAACATGTTCAAAAGCATTTGTTCACAAATTTGCACGACTTCAAGTTTTGCGCTCAAACATGGTGCACAATTTGTGCATCCAATTATATCGATCGTATTCATGAGTTCAGAATTCTAAAATAAGTACTTAGTAATGAAAATATGCAATCGGAACATTGGATAACATGTTCAAAACCATTTGTGAATAAATTTGCACGAGTTCAATGTTTTGCGTTCAAAGATGTGCAAATGTGCCACAAATTGTGCATTCAATCTTGTCAATTGTATTCAAGAGTTTTTGAATTCCAGAATAAGTAATTAGTACGGTAAAAATGCAATTGGAGCATTGGATAACACGTTCAAAACCATTTGTGCCTAAATTTGCACAAGTTCACGTTTTGCATTCAAACATGAGCATATATGCACAAATTGTGCATTCAATAATGTCAATTGTATTCATGAGTTTAGAATTCTAGCATAAGTACCTAGTATTGCAAATATACAATTGCAACGCTGGATAACATGTTCAAAAGCATTTGTTCACAAATTTACACGAGTTCACATTTTGCATTCAAACATTTGTGCACAAATTGCGCATTCAATTATGTCAATTGTATTCATGAGATAAGAACTCTAAAATAAGTACTTTGTATTGTAAATATGCCATCGGAACATTGGATAACATGTTCAATACCCATTTGTGCACAAATTTGCAAGAGTTCACATTTTGCGTTTTAAACATGAGCAAAAATGCACAAATTGTGCATTCAATTATGTCAATTGTAATCATCGGTTCAGAAACCTAAAATAAGCAATTGCTACTATAAAATATGCACTCGGAACATCGGATAACACGTTCAAAACCATTTGTGCACAATTTGCACGAGTTCACGTTTTGCATTCAAACGTGTGCAGATGTGCACAAATTGTGCATTCAATTATGTCAACTGTTTTCATGAGTTTAGAAATCATGAATAAGTAATTAGTATCGGAAATATGCAATTGGGAACATTGGGATAGCATGTTCAAAACCATTTGCGCACAAATTGCGCGAGTTCACGTTTTGTGTTCAAAACATGTGCAAATGTGCACAAATTGTGCATTCAATTACATAAATTGTATTCATGAATTCAGAAATCTAAAATAAGAACTAAGTATTTTTAAGTATGCAATTGAAGCATTGGATAACATGTTCAAAATCGTTTGTGCACAAATTTGCACGAGTTTCACGTTTTGGGTTCAAACATGTGCAAATGTGTACAAATTCTGCATTCAATTATGCCAATTGTATTCATGAGTTTAGAACCTTAAAATAAGTACATAAGTATTGAAAATATGCAATTGGAACATTGTATAACATGTTCAAAACCATTTGTGCATAAATTTGCACGAGTTCAAGTTTTGCGTTCAAAGATGCACAAATTGTGCATTCAATTATGTCAATTGTATTCATGAGTTTAGAACTCTAAAACAAGTGCCTAGTAATGTAAATATGCAATTGGAACATTGGATAACATGTTCAAAACCATTTGTGCACAAAATTTGCACGAGTTCACGTTTTGCGTTCAAACATGATGCAAATGTGCACAAATTGTGCATTCAATTTTGTCAATTGTATTCATGAGTTTAGAATTCTATAATGAGTACCTAGTACTGCAAATATGCAATTGCAACATTGGATAACATGTTCAAAAGCATTTGTTCGCAAATTTGCACGAGTTCAATTTTTGCGTTCAAATATGTGCAAATGTGCACAAATTCTGCATTCAATTATGTCAATTGTATTCATGAGTTTAGAACTCTAGAATAAGTACTTAGTATTTGTAAATTATGCTATTGGAACATTGGATAACATGTTCAAAACCATTTGTGCACAAATTTGCACGTTTTACGTTCAAACATGTGCAAAATGTGGACAAATCGTGCATTCAATTATGTCAATTGTGTTCATGAGATTAGAATTCGAGAACAAGTACTTAGTATTGAAAATATTCAATTGGAACATTAGATAACATATTCGAAAGCATTTGTCCAAAAATTTGCACGAGTTCAAGTTTAGCGATCAAACATGTGCGAATGTGCACAAAGTGTGCATTCAATTACGTCAATTGTATTCACGAGTTCAGAACACTAAAATAAGTACTTAGCATTGAAAATATACAATTGGAACATTGGATAACATGTTCAAAACCATTTGTGCACAAATTTGCATGAGGGTCGCATGTTGCGTTCAAACATGTACAAATGCGCATTCAATATGTCAATTGTGTTCATGAGTTGAGAATTCTAGAACAAGTACTTACTATTGAAAATATGCAATTGCAACGTTGGATAACATGTTCAAAAGCATTTGTTCACAAATTTGCACGAGTTCAAGTTTTGCACTCAGAAATGTGCACAATTTGTGCATCCAATTATATCGGTCGTATTCCTGAGTTCAGAACTCTAAAATAAGTACTTAGTATTGAAAATATGCAATCGGAACATTGGATAACATGTTCAAAAACCATTTGTGAATAAATTGCATAAGTTCAAGTTTTACGTTCAAAGATGTGCAAATGTGCACAAATTATGCATTCAATCTTGTCAATTGTATTCAAGAGTTTTGAATTTCTAGAATAAGTAATTAGTACTGTAAAAATGCAATTGGAGCATTGGATAACATGTTCAAAACCATTTGTGCCTAAATTGCACAAGTTCACGTTTTGCGTTCAAACATGAGCATATATGCACAAATTGTGCATTCAATAATGTCAATTGTATTCATGAGTTTAGAATTCTAGCATAAGTACCTAGTATTGCAAATATACAATTGCAACACTGGATAACATGTTCAAAAGCATTTGTTCATAAATTTGCACGAGTTCACGTTTTGCGTTCAAACATTTGTGCACAAAATGCGCCATTCAATTATGTCAATTGTATTCATGAGAAAAGAACTCTAAAATAAGTAATTTGTATTGTAAATATGCAATTTGGAACATTGGATAACATGTTCAATACCATTTGTGCACAAATTTGCAAGAGTTCACGTTTTGCGTTTAAACATGAGCAAATATGCACAAATTGGTGCATTCAATGATGTCAATTGTAATCATCGATTCAGAAATCTAAAATAAGCAATTGTTACTGTAAATATGCTTTCGGAACATTGGATAACACGTTCAAAACCATTTGTGCACAAATTTGCACGAGTTCACATTTTGCATTCAAACGTGCACAGATGTGCACAAATTATGCATTCAATTATGTCAACTGTTTTCATGAGTTTAGAATTCATGAATAAGTAATTAGTATCGTAAATATGCAATTGGGAACATTGGATAGCATGTTCAAAACCATTTACGCACAAATTTGCGCGGAGTTCACGTTTTGTGTTCAAAACATGTGCAAATGTGCACAAATTATGCATTCGATTACGTCAATTGTATTCATGAATTCAGAACTCTAAAATAAGAATTAAGTATTTTTTAAGTATGCAATTGAAGCATTGGATAACATGTTCAAAACTGTTTGTGCACAAATTTCCACGAGTTCACGTTTTGGGTTCAAACATATGCAAATGTGTACATATTCTGCATTCAATTATGTCAATTGTATTCATGAGTTTAGAATCCTAAAATAAGTTCATAGTATTGAAAATATGCAATTGGAACATTGTATAACATGTTCAAAACCATTTGTGCAACAAATTTGCACGAGTTCACATTTTGCGTTCAAACAAGTGCAAATGTGCACAAATTGTGCATTCAATTCTGTCAATTGTATTCATGAGTTTAGAATTCTATAATGAGTACCTAGTTACTGCAAATATGCAATTGCAACATTGGATAACATGTTCAAAAGCATTTGTTCACAAATTTGCACGAGTTCACGTTTTGCGTTCAAATATGTGCAAATGTGCACAAATTCTGCATTCAATTATGTCAATTGTATTCGTGAGTTCAGAACTCTAGAATAAGTACTTAGTATTTGTAAATATGCAATTGGAACATTGGATAACATGTTCAAAAACCATTTGTGCATAAATTTGCATGTTTTGCGTTCAAACATGTGCAAATGTGGACAAATCGTGCATTCAATTATGTCAATTGTGTTCATGAGATTAGAATTCGAGAACAAGTACTTAGTATTGCAAATATTCAATTGGAACATTGGATAACATATTCGATAGCATTTGTCCACAAATTTGCACGAGTTCAAGTTTAGCGTTCAAACATGTGCGAATGTGCACAAAGTGTGCATTCAATTACGTCAATTGTATTCACGAGTTCAGAACTCTAAAATATGTACTTAGCATTAAAAATATACAATTGGAACATTGGATAACATGTTCAAAACCATTTGTGCACAAATTTGCACGAGGTCGCATTTTGCGTTCAAACATGTGCAAATGCGCATTCAATTATGTCAATTGTGGTTCATGAGTTGAGAATTCTAGAACAAGTACTTACTATTGAAAATATGCAATTGCAACGTTGGATAACATGTTCAAAAGCATTTGTTCACAAATTTGCACGAGTTCAAGTTTTGCGCTCAAACATGTGCACAATTTTTGCATCCAATTATATTGATCGTATTCATGAGTTCAGAACTCTAAAATAAGTACTTAGTATTGAAAATATGCAATCGGAACATTGGGATAACATGTTCAACGCCATTTGTGAATAAATTTGCACGAGTTCAAGTTTTGCGTTCAAAGATGTGCAAATGTGCACAAATTGTGCATTCAATCTTGTCAATTGTATTCAAGAGTTTTGAATTCTAGAATAAGTAATTAGTACGGTAAAAATGCAATTGGAGCATTGGATAACACGTTCAAAACCATTTGTGCCTAAATTTGCATAAGTTCACATTTTGCGTTAAAACATGAGCATATATGCACAAATTGTGCATTCAATAATGTCAATTGTATTCATGAGTTTAGAATTCTAGCATAAGTACCTAGTATTGCAAATATACAATTGCAGCACTGGATAACATGTTCAAAAGCATTTGTTCACAATTTTACATAAGTTCACATTTTATGTTCAACATTTGTGCACAAATTGCGCATTCAATTATGTCAATTTGTATTCATGATTCATGAGATAAGAACCCTAAAATAAGTACTTTGTATTTTAAATACGCCATTGGAACATTGGATAACATGTTCAATACCATTTGTGCACAAATTTGCAAGAGTTCACGTTTTGCGTTTAAACATGAGCAAATATGCACAAATTGTGAATTCAATTATGTCAATTGTAATCATCGGTTCAGAAACCAGAAATAAGCAATTGTTACTGTAAATATGCATTTGGAACATTGGATAACACGTTCAAAACCATTTGTGCACAAATTTTCACGAGTTCACATTTTGCATTCAAACGTGTGCAAATGTGCACAAATTGTGCATTCAATTATGTCAACTATTTTCATGAGTTTAGAATTCATGAATAAGTAATTAGTATCGTAAATATGCAATTGGGAACATTGGATAGCATGTTCAAAACCATTTGCGCACAAATTTGCACGAGTTCACGTTTTATGTTCAAAACATTTGCAAATGTGCACAAATTGTGCATTCAATTACGTCAATTGTATTCATGAATTCAGAACTCTAAAATAAGAACTAAGTATTTTTAAGTATGCAATTGAAGCATTGGATAACATGTTCAAAACCGTTTGTGCACAAATTTGCACGAGTTCACGTTTTGGGTTCAAACATGTGCAAATGTGTACAAATTCTACATTCAATTATGTCAATTGTATTCATGAGTTTAGAACCCTAAAATAAGTACATAGAATTGAAAATATGCAATTGGAACACTGTATAACATGTTCAAAACCATTTGTGCATAAATTTGCACGAGTTCAAGTTTTGCGTTCAAAGATGCGCAAATGTGCACAAATTGTGCATTCAATTATGACAATTGTATTCATGAGTTCAGAACTCTAAAACAAGTGCTTAGTAATGTAAATATGCAATTAGAACATTGGATAACATGTTCAAAACCATTTGTGCACAAATTTGCACGAGTTGACGTTTTGCGTTCAAACATGTGCAAATGTGCACGAATTGTGCATTCAATTCTGTCAATTGTATTCATGAGTTTAGAATTCTATCATGAGTACCTAGTACTGCAAATATGTAATTGCAATGTTGGATAACATGTTCAAAAGCATTTGTTCGCAAATTTGCACGAGTTCACGTTTTGCGTTCAAATATGTGCAAATGTGCACAAATTCTGCATTCAATTATGTCAATTGTATTCATGAGTTCAGAACTCTAGAATAAGTACTTAGTATTTGTAAATATGCAATCGGAACATTGGATAACATGTTCAAAACCATTTGTGCACAAATTTGCACGTTTTGCGTTCAAACATGTGCAAATGTGGACGAATCGTGCATTCAATTATGTCAATTGTGTTCATGAGATTAGAATTCGAGAACAAGTACTTAGTATTGGAAATATTCAATTAGAACATTGGATAACATATTCGAAAGCATTTGTCCATAAATTTGCACGAGTTCAAGTTTAGCGTTCAAACATATGCGAATGTGCACAAAGTGTGCATTCAATTATGTCAATTGTATTCACGAGTTCAGAAGTCTAAAAGAAGTACTTAGCATTGAAAATATACAATTGGAACATTGGATAACATGTTCAAAACCATTTGTGCACAAATTTGCACGAGGTCGCATTTTGCGTTCAAACATGTGCAAATGCGCATTCAATTATGTCAATTGTGTTCATGAGTTGAGAATTCTAGAACAAGTACTTACTATTGAAAATATGCAATTGCAACGTTGGATAACATGTTCAAAAGCATTTGTTCACAAATTTGCACGAGTTCAAGTTTTGCGCTCAAACATGTGCACAATTTGTGCATCCAATTATATCGATCGTATTCATGAGTTCAGAACTCTAAAATAAGTACTTGGTATTGAAAATATGCAATCGGAACATTGGATAACATGTTCAAAACCATTTGTGAATAAATTTGCACGAGTTCAAGTTTTGCGTTCAAAGATGTGCAAATGTGCACAAATTGTGCATTCAATCTTGTCAATTGTATTCAAGAGTTTTGAATTCTAGAATAAGTAATTAGTACTGTAAAAATGCAATTGGAGCATTGGATAACACGTTCAAAACCATTTGTGCCGAAATTTGCACAAGTTCACGTTTTGCGTTCAAACATGAGCATATATGCACAAATTGTGCATTTAATAATTTCAATTGTTTTCATGAGTTTAGAATTCTAGCATAAGTACCTAGTATTGCAAATATACAATTGCAGCACTGGATAACATGTTCAAAAGCATTTGTTCACAAATTTGCACGAGTTCACGTTTTGCGTTCAAACATTTGTGCACAAATTGCGCATTCAATTATGTCAATTTGTATTCATGAGATAAGAACCCTAAAATAAGTACTTTGCATTGTAAATATGCCATTGGAACATTGGATAACATGTTCAATACCATTTGTGCACAAATTTACAAGAGTTCACGTTTTGCGTTTAAACATGAGCAAATATGCACAAATTGTGCATTCAATTATGTCAGTTGTAATCATCGGTTGGAATTGTTACTGTAAATATGCATTTGGAACATTGGATAACACGTTCAAAACCATTTGTGCACAAATTTGCACGAGTTCACATTTTGCATTCAAACGTGTGCAAATGTGCACAAATTGTGCATTCAATTATGTCAACTGTTTTAATGAGTTTAGAATTCATGAAAAAGTAATTAGTATCGTAAATATGCAATTGGGAACATTGGATAGCATGTTCAAAACCATTTGCGCACAAATTTGCGTGAGTTCACTTTTTGTGTTCAAAACATGTGCAAATGTGCACAAATTGTGCATTCAATTACGTCAATTGTATTCATGAATTCAGAACTCTAAAATAAGAACTAAGTATTTTTAAGTATGCAATTGAAGCATTGGATAACATGTTCAAAATCGTTTGTGCACAAATTTGCACGAGTTCACGTTTTGGGTTCAAACATGTGCAAATGTGTACAAATTCTGCATTCAATTATGTCAATTGTATTCATGAGTTTAGAACCCTAAAATAAGTACATAGTATTGAAAATATGCAATTGGAACATTGTATAACATGTTCAAAACCATTTGTGCATAAATTTGCACGAGTTCAAGTTTTATGTTCAAAGATGCGCAAATGTGCACAAATTGTGCATTCACTTATGACAATTGTATTCATGAGTTCAGAACTCTAAAACAAGTGCTTAGTAATGTAAATATGCAATTGGAACATTGGATAACATGTTCAAAACCATTTGTGCACAAATTTGCACGAGTTCACGTTTTGTGTTCACACATGTGCAAATGTGCACAAATTGTGCATTCAATAATGTCAATTGTATTCATGAGTTTAAAATTCTAGCATAAGTACCTAGTATTGCAAATATACAATTGCAGCACTGGATAACATGTTCAAAAGCATTTGTTCACAAATTTGCACGAGTTCACGTTTTACGTTCAAACATTTATGCACAAATTGCGCATTCAATTATGTCAATTGTATTCATGAGATAAGAACTCTAAAATAAGTACTTTGTACTGTAAATATGCCATTGGAACATTGGATAAATGTTCAATACCATTTGTGCGCAAATTTGCAAGAGTTCACGTTTTGCGTTTAAACATGAGCAAATATGCACAAATTGTGCATTCAATTATGTCAATTGTAATCATCAGTTCAGAAACCTAAAATAAGCAATTGTTACTGTAAATATGCATTCGGAACATTGGATAACACGTTCAAAACCATTTGTGCCCAAATTTTCACGAGTTCACGTTTTGCATTCAAACGTGTGCAAATGTGCACAAATTATGCATTCAATTATGTCAACTGTTTTCATGAGTTTAGAATTCATGAAAAAGTAATTAGCATCGTAAATATGCAATTGGGAACATTGGATAGCATGTTCAAAACCATTTGCGCACAAATTTGCGTCAGTTCACATTTTGTGTTCAAAACATGTGCAAATGTGCACAAATTGTGCATTCAATTACGTCAATTGTATTCATGAATTCAGAACTATAAAATAAGAACTAAGTATTTTTAAGCATGCAATTGAAGCATTGGATAACATGTTCAAAACCGTTTGTGCACAAATTTGCATGAGTTCATGTTTTGGGTTCAAACATGTACAAATGTGTACAAATTCTGCATTCAATTATGTCAATTGTATTCATGAGTTTAGAACCCTAAAATAAGTACATAATATTGAAAATATGCAATTGGAACATTGTATAACATGTTCAAAACCATTTGTGCATAAATTTGCACGAGTTCAAGTTTTATGTTCAAAGGTGCGCAAATGTGCACAAATTGTGCATTCAACTATGACAATTGTATTCAGGAGTTCAGAACTCTAAAACAAGTGCTTAGTAATGTAAATATGCAATTGGAACATTGCATAACATGTTCAAAACCATTTGTGCACAAATTTGCACGAGTTCACGTTTTGCGTTCAAACATGTGCAAATGTGCACAAATTGTGCATTCAATAATGTCAATTGTATTCATGAGTTTAGAATTCTAGCATAAGTACCTAGTATTGCAAATATACAATTGCAGCACTGGATAACATGTTCAAAAGCATTTGTTCACAAATTTGCACGAGTTCACATTTTACGTTCAAACATTTGTGCACAAATTGCGCATTCAATTATGTCAATTGTATTCATGAGATAAGAACTCTAAAATAAGTACTTTGTACTATAAATATGCCATTGGAGCATTGGATAAATGTTCAATACCATTTGTCCACAAATTTGCAAGAGTTCACGTTTTGCATTTAAACATGAGCAAATATGCACAAATTGTGCATTCAATTATGTCAATTGTAATCATCAGTTCAGAAACCTAAAATAAGCAATTGTTACTGTAAATATGCATTCGGAACATTGGATAACACGTTCAAAAGCATTTGTGCCCAAATTTTCACGTGTTCACGTTTTGCATTCAAACGTGTGCAAATGTGCACAAATTATGCATTCAATTATGTCAACTGTTTTCATGAGTTTAGAATTCATGAAAAAGTAATTAGCATCGTAAATATGCTATTGGGAACATTGGATAGCATGTTCAAAACCATTTGCGCACAAATTTGCGTGAGTTCACAATTTGTGTTCAAAACATGTGCAAATGTGCACAAATTGTGCATTCAATTACGTCAATTGTATTCATGAATTCAGAACTCTAAAATAAGAACTAAGTATTTTTAAGCATGCAATTGAAGCATTGGATAACATGTTCACAACCGTTTGTGAACAAATTTGCATGAGTTCATGTTTTGGGTTCAAACATGTACAAATGTGTACAAATTCTGCATTCAATTATGTCAATTGTATTCATGAGTTTAGAACCCTAAAATAAGTACATAGTATTGAAAATATGCAATTGGAACGTTGTATAACATGTTCAAAACCATTTGTGCATAAATTTGCACGAGTTCAAGTTTTATGTTCAAAGATGCGCAAATGTGCACAAATTGTGCATTCAACTATGACAATTGTATTCAGGAGTTCAGAACTCTAAAACAAGTGCTTAGTAATGTAAATATGCAATTGGTACATTGCATAACATGTTCAAAACCATTTGTGCACAAATTTGCACGAGTTCACGTTTTGCGTTCAAACATGTGCAAATGTGCACAAATTGTGCATTCAATTCTGTCAATTGTATTCATGAGTTTAGAATTCTAGCATAAGTACCTTGTATTGCAAATATACAATTGCAGCACTGGATAACATGTTCAAAAGCATTTGTTCACAAATTTGCACGAGTTCACGTTTTACGTTCAAACATTTGTGCACAAATTGCGCATTCAATTATGTCAATTGTATTCATGAGATAAGAACTCTAAAATAAGTACTTTGTACTGTAAATATGCCATTGGAACATTGGATAACATGTTCAATACCATTTGTGCACAAATTTGCAAGAGTTCACGTTTTGCGTTTAAATATAAGCAAATATGCACAAATTGTGCATTCAATTATGTCAATTGTAATCATCAGTTCAGAAACCTAAAATAAGCAATTGTTACTGTAAATATGCATTCGGAACATTGGATAACACGTTCAAAACCATTTGTGCACAAATTTTCACGAGTTCACGTTTTGCATTCAAACGTGTGCAAATGTGCACAAATTATGCATTCAATTATGTCAACTGTTTTCATGAGTTTAGAATTCATGAATAAGTAATTAGTATCGTAAATATGCAATTGGGAACATTGGATAGCATGTTCAAAACCATTTGCGCAGAAATTTGCGTGAGTTCACGTTTTGTGTTCAAAACATGTGCAAATGTGCACAAATTGTGCATTCAATTACGTCAATTGTATTCATGAATTCAGAACTCTAAAATAAGAACTAAGTATTTTTAAGCATGCAATTGAAGCATTGGATAACATGTTCAAAACCGTTTGTGCACAAATTTGCATGAGTTCACGTTTTGGGTTCAAACATGTACAAATGTGTACAAATTCTGCATTCAATTATGTCAATTGTATTCATGAGTTTAGAACCCTAAAATAAGAACATAGTATTGAAAATATGCAATTGGAACGTTGTATAACATGTTCAAAACCATTTGTGCATAAATTTGCACGAGTTCAAGTTTTATGTTCAAAGATGCGCAAATGTGCAGAAATTGTGCATTCAACTATGACAATTGTATTCATGAGTTCAAAACTCTAAAACAAGTGCTTAGTAATGTAAATATGCAATTGGAACATTGCATAACATGTTCAAAACCATTTGTGCACAAATTTGCACGAGTTCACGTTTTGCGTTCAAACATGTGCAAATGTGCACAAATTGTGCATTCAATTCTGTCAATTGTATTCATGAGTTTAGAACTCTAGCATAAGTACCTAGTATTGCAAATATACAATTGCAGCACTGGATAACATGTTCAAAAGCATTTGTTCACAAATTTGCACGAGTTCACGTTTTACATTCAAACATTTGTGCACAATTTGCGCATTCAATTATGTCAATTGTATTCATGAGATAAGAACTCTAAAATAAGTACTTTGTACTGTAAATATGCCATTGGAACATTGGATAACATGTTCAATACCATTTGTGCACAAATTTGCAAGAGTTCATGTTTTGCGTTTAAACATGAGCAAATATGCACAAATTGTGCATTCAATTATGTCAATTGTAATCATCAGTTCAGCAACCTAAAATAAGCAATTGTTACTGTAAATATGCATTCGGAACATTGGATAACACGTTCAAAACCATTTGTGCACAAATTTTCACGAGTTCACGTTTTGCATTCAAACGTGTGCAAATGTGCACAAATTATGCATTCAATTATGTCAACTGTTTTCATGAGTTTAGAATTCATGAATAAGTAATTAGTATCGTAAATATGCAATTGGGAACATTGGATAGCATGTTCAAAACCATTTGCGCACAAATTTGCGTGAGTTCACGTTTTGTGTTCAAAACATGTGCAAATGTGCACAAATTGTGCATTCAATTACGTCAATTGTATTCATGAATTCAGAACTATAAAATAAGAACTAAGTATTTTTAAGCATGCAATTGAAGCATTGGATAACATGTTCAAAACCGTTTTGTGCACAAATTTGCATGAGTTCACGTTTTGGGTTCAAACATGTACAAATGTGTACAAATTCCGCATTCAATTATGTCAATTGTATTCATGAGTTTAGAACCCTAAAATAAGTACATAGTATTGAAAATATGCAATTGGAACGTTGTATAACATGTTCAAAACCATTTGTGCATAAATTTGCATGAGTTCAAGTTTTATGTTCAAAGATGCGCAAATGTGCACAAATTGTGCATTCAACTATGACAATTGTATTCATGAGTTCAGAACTCTAAAACAAGTGCATAGTAATGTAAATATGCAATTGGAACATTGCATAACATGTTCAAAACCATTTGTGCACAAATTTGCACGAGTTCATGTTTTGCGTTCAAACATGTGCAAATGTGCACAAATTGTGCATTCAATTCTGTCAATTGTATTCATGAGTTCATAACTCTAGAATAAGTACTTAGTATTTGTAAATATGCAATTGGAACATTGGATAACATGTTCAAAACCATTTGTGCACAAATTTGCATGTTTTGCGTTCAAACATGTGCAAATGTGGACAAATCGTGCATTCAATTATGTCAATTGTGTTCATGAGATTAGAATTTGAGAACAAGTACTTAGTATTGCAAATATTCAATTGGAACATTGGATAACATATTCGATAGCATTTGTCCACAAATTTGCACGAGTTCAAGTTTAGCGTTCAAACATGTGCGAAGGTGCACAAAGTGTGCATTCAATTATGTCAATTGTATTCACGAGTTCAGAACTCTAAAATAAGTACTTAGCATTGAAAATATACAATCGGAACATTGGATAACATGTTCAAAACCATTTTTGCACAAATTTGCATGAGGTCACATTTTGCGTTCAAACATGTGCAAATGCGCATTCAATTATGTCAATTGTGTTCATGAGTTGAGAATTCTAGAACAAGTACTTACTATTGAAAATATGCAATTGCAACGTTGGATAACATGTTCAAAAGCATTTGTTCACAAATTTGCATGAGTTCAAGTTTTGCGCTCAAACATGTGCACAATTTGTGCATCCAATTATATCGATCGTATTCATGAGTTCAGAACTCTAAAATAAGTACTTAGTATTGAAAATATGCAATCGGAACATTGGATAACATGTTCAAAACCATTTGTGAATAAATTTCCATGAGTTCAAGTTTTGCGTTCAAAGATGTGCAAATGCGCACAAATTGTGCATTCAATCTTATCAATTGTATTCAAGAGTTTTGAATTCTAGAATAAGGAATTAGTACTGTAAAAATGCAATTGGAGCATTGGATAACACGTTCAAAACCATTTGTGCCTAAATTTGCACAAGTTCACGCTTTACGTTCAAACGTGAGCATATATGCACAAATTGTGCATTCAATAATGTCAATTGTATTCATGAGTTTAGAATTCTAGCATAAGTACCTAGTATTGTAAATATACAATTGCAGCACTGGATAACATGTTCAAAAGCATTTGTTCACAAATTTGCACGAGTTCACATTTTGCGTTCAAACATTTGTGCACAAATTGCGCATTCAATTATGTCAATTGTATTCATGAGATAAGAACTCTAAAATAAGTACTTTGTATTGTAAATATCCCATTGGAACATTGGATAACATGTTCAATACCATTTGTGCACAAATTTGCAAGAGTTCACGTTTTGCGTTTAAACATGAGCAAATATGCACAAATTGTGCATTCAATTATGTCAATTGTAATCATCGGTTTAGAAACCTAAAATAAGCAATTGTTACTGTAAATATGCATTGGGAACATTGGACAACACGTTCAAAACCATTTGTGCACAAATTTGCACGAGTTCACGTTTTGCATTCAAACATGTGCAAATGTGCACAAATTATGCATTCAATTATGTTAACTATTTTCATGAGTTTAGAATTCATGAATAATTAATTAGTATCGTAAATATGCAATTGGGAACATTGGATAGCATGTTCAAAACCAGTTGCGCACAAATTTGCGCGAGTTCACGTTTTGTGTTCAAAACATGTGCAAATGTGCACAAATTGTGCATTCAATTACGTCAATTGTATTCATGAATTCAGAACTCTAAAATAAGGACTAAGTATTTTTAAGTATGCAATTGAAGCATTGGATAACATGTTCAAAACCGTTTGTGCACAAATTTGCATGAGTTCACGTTTTGGGTTCAAACATGTACAAATGTGTACAAATTCTGCATTCAATTATGTCAATTGTATTCATGAGTTTAGAACCCTAAAATAAGTACATAGTATTGAAAATATGCAATTGGAACGTTGTATAACATGTTCAAAACCATTTGTGCATAAATTTGCAAGAGTTCAAGATTTATGTTCAAAGATGCGCAAATGTGCACAAATTGTGCATTCAATTATGACAATTGTATTCATGAGTTCAGAACTCTAAAACAAGTGCTTAGTAATGTAAATATGCAATTGGAACATTGGATAACATGTTCAAAACCATTTGTGCACAAATTTGCACGAGTTCACGTTTTGGGTTCAAACATGTGCAAATGTGCACAAATTGTGCATTCAATTCTGTCAATTGTATTCATGAGTTTAGAATTCTATGATGAGTACCTAGTACTACAAATATGAAATTTCAACATTGGATAACATGTTCAAAAGCATTTGTTCGCAAATTTGCACGAGTTCACGTTTTTGCGTTCAAATATGTGCAAATGTGCACAAATTCTGCATCAATTATGTCAATTGTATTCATGAGTTCATAACTCTAGAATAAGTACTTAGTATTTGTAAATATGCAATTGGAACATTGGATAATATGTTCAAAACCATTTGTGCACAAATTTGCACATTTTTCATTTAAACATGTGCAAATGTGGACAAATCGTGCATTCAATTATGTCAATTGTGTTCATGAGATTAGAATTCGAGAACAAGTACTTAGTATTGCAAATATTCAATTGGAACATTGGATAACATATTCAAAAGCATTTGTCCACAAATTTTCACGAGTTCTGATGTGATCCTAGCTCCAAAGAGGGAGATTTCAAGATTTGTTCATGCTAATAAGGCAACGTTCATTCAAGAAAAGAGCAATTCACATAAATTCGTATTTTGTGTAGCATGCTTTAGTATTTTGCTCATAAATCACTCTAAAAAACTCGTATTAAGATGATTCAAGAGGATGTTGAAAGATAAGAAAGAGATCTACAGCTTTGGTGAAGATATCTAAAGTTAATTCGGCTTTATACCTAAGCTAAAGTTATGAAAGATTATCAGATCGTGAATAATACTGGGCAGACTGAACATACATCAGTAAATGGGCTATATCTCACTCAATATAGATCCAAATGACGTGATTCAAGATGCTGCTGAAAGATAACAACAAGGGAATAAACTTTTATGTTTTGGGATTAAGTTAATTCGACCATCATTGTATTGAAAAGTGTGCTACAATGTTCTGCATAAGTAAATCCGAATATAATTAGGATTTATATTTTCTTATTTAAGTAGAATTATATTTTCTTATTTAAGAAGGATTTTGGTTTCTTGTTTAGTTAGGATATTAATTATGTTTTATTTAGGGTTTCTTTAAGCCTATATAAAGGCCTTATTTTATGTAACCTAAAGGGTGTGCAATCATGGATGATTAATAAAATTTAGAGAGGATTCTCTTTGGTTACATGGTGGTTAACCATGTGACAACCTTTGTGACTTATCAATCTATCTTTCAGACAGTAGATTATGGCATCTTTTTAATAACCTTTGTTGCTTGTTTTTTATTATTCAAAAGGTTAAAGTTTTGATATAGCTTTGGTTGTTTGGACTAACTAAACATGAGGTGAAGGTTCTCTATGTCTGAATTGGAACTTCATTTGAACTTTCCTTGAGAGCGTGGATTTGGGTTCATGTTGAATGGGTTCCTAGAGTAGGTCGTCTAGTGGGTTCGTATCAAGTTCAAGTTTAGCGTTCAAACATGTGCGAATGTGCACAAAGTGTGCATTCAATTATGTCAATTGTATTCACGAGTTCAGAACTCTAAAATAAGTACTTAGCATTGAAAATATACAATTGGAACATTGGATAACATGTTCAAAACCATTTGTGCACAAATTTGCACGAGGTCGCATTTTGCATTCAAACATATGCAAATGTGCATTCAATTATGTCAATTGTGTTCATGAGTTGAGAATTCTAGAATAAGTACTTACTATTGAAAATATGCAATTGCAACGTTGGATAACATGTTCAAAAGCATTTGTTCACAAATTTGCACGAGTTCATGTTTTACGCTCAAACATGTGCACAATTTGTGCATCCAATTATATCGATCGTATTCATGAGTTCAGAACTCTAAAATAAGTACTTAGTATTGAAAATATGCAATCGGAACATTGGATAACATGTTCAAAACCATTTGTGAATAAATTTGCACGAGTTCAAGTTTTGCGTTCAAAGATGTGCAAATGCGCACAAATTGTGCATTCAATCTTGTCAATTGTATTCAAGAGTTTTGAATTCTAGAATAAGTAATTAGTACTGTAAAAATGCAATTGGAGCATTGGATAACATGTTCAAAACCATTTGTGCCTAAATTTGCACAAGTTCACGCTTTGCGTTCAAACATGAGCATATATGCACAAATTGTCAATTCAATAATGTCAATTGTATTCATGAGTTTAGAATTCTAGCATAAGTACCTAGTATTGCAAATATACAATTGCAGCACTGCATAACATGTTCAAAAGCATTTGTTCATAAATTTGCACGAGTTCACGTTTTGCAATCAAACATTTGTGCACAAATTGCGCATTCAATTATGTCAATTGTATTCAAGAGATAAGAACTCTAAAATAAGTACTTTATATTATAAATATGCCATTGGAACATTGGATAACATGTTCAATACCATTTGTGCACAAATTTGCAAGAGTTCACGTTTTGCGTTTAAACATGAGCAAATATGCACAAATTGTGCATTCAATTATGTCAATTGTAATCATCGATTCAGAAACCTAAAATAAGCAATTGTTACTATAAATATGCATTTGGAACATTGGACAACACGTTCAAAACCATTTGTGCACAAATTTGCACGAGTTCACGTTTTGCATTCAAACGTGTGCAAATGTGCACAAATTGTGCATTCAATTATGTCAACTGTTTTCATGAGTTTAGAATTCATGAATAAGTAATTAGTATCATAAATATGCAATTGGGAACATTGGATAGCATGTTCAAAACCATTTGCGCACAAATTTGCGTGAGTTCACATTTTGTGTTTAAAACATGTGCAAATGTGCACAAATTGTGCATTCAATTACGTCAATTGTATTCATGAATTCAGAACTCTAAAATAAGAACTAAGAATTTTCAAGTATGCAATTGAAGCATTGGATAACATGTTCAAAACCGTTTGTGCACAAATTTGCACGAGTTCACATTTTGGGTTCAAACATGTGCAAATGTGTACAAATTCTGCATTCAATTATGTCAATTGTATTCATGAGTTTAGAACCCTAAAATAAGTACATAGTATTGAAAATATGCAATTGGAACGTTGTATAACATGGTCAAAACCATTTGTGCATAAATTTGCACGAGTTCAAGTTTTGCATTCAAAGATGCGCAAATCTGCACAAATTGTGCATTCAATTATGACAATTGTATTCATGAGTTCCGAACTCTAAAACAAGTGCTTAGTAATGAAATATGCAATTGGAACATTGGATAACATGTTCAAAACCATTTGTGCATAAATTTGCATGAGTTCACATTTTACGTTCAAACATGTGCAAATGTGCACAAATTGTGCATTCAATTCTGTCAATTGTATTCATGAGTTTAGAATTCTATGATGAGTACCTAGTACTGCAAATATGCAATTGCAACATTGGATAACATGTTCAAAAGCATATGTTTGCAAATTTGCACGAGTTCATGTTTTGCATTCAAATATATGCAAATGTGCACAAATTCTGCATTCAATTATGTCAATTGTATTCATGAGTTCATAACTCTAGAATAAGTACTTAGTATTTGTAAATATGCAATTAGAACATTGGATAACATGTTCATAACCATTTGTGCACAAATTTGCACGTTTTGCGTTCAAACATGTGCAAATGTGGACAAATCGTGCATTCAATTATGTCAATTGTGTTCATGAGATTAGAATTCAAGAACAAGTACTTAGTATTGCAAATATTCAATTGGAACATTGGATAACATATTCGAAAGCATTTGTCCACAAATTTGCATGAGTTCAAGTTTAGCGTTCAAACAGGTACGAATGTGCACAAAGTGTGCATTCAATTATGTTAATTGTATTCACGAGTTCAGAACTCTAGAATAAGTACTTAGCATTGAAAATATACAATCGGAACATTGGATGACACGTTCAAAACCATTTGTGCACAAATTTGCATGAGGTCGCATTTTGCGTTCAAACATGTGCAAATGCGCATTCAATTATGTCAGTTGTGTTCATGAGTTGAGAATTCTAGAACAAGAACTTACTATTGAAAATATGCAATTGCAACGTTGGATAACATGTTCAAAAGCATTTGTTCACAAATTTGCATGAGTTCAAGTTTTGCGCTCAAACATGTGCACAATTTGTGCATCCAATTATATCGATCGTATTCATGAGTTCAGAACTCTAAAATAAGTACTTAGTATTGAAAATATGCAATCGGAACATTGGATAACATGTTCAAAACCATTTGTGAATAAATTTCCATGAGTTCAAGTTTTGCGTTCAAAGATGTGCAAATGCGCACAAATTGTGCATTCAATCTTGTCAATTGTATTCAAGAGTTTTGAATTCTAGAATATGGAATTAGTACTGTAAAAATGCAATTGGAGCATTGGATAACACGTTCAAAACCATTTGTGCCTAAATTTGCACAAGTTCACGCTTTACGTTCAAACATGAGCATATATGCACAAATTTTGCATTCAATAATGTCAATTGTATTCATGAGTTTAGAATTCTAGCATAAGTACCTAGTATTGTAAATATACAATTGCAGCACTGGATAACATGTTCAAAAGCATTTGTTCACAAATTTGCACGAGTTCACGTTTTGCGTTCAAACATTTGTGCACAAATTGCGCATTCAATTATGTCAATTGTATTCATGAGATAAGAACTCTAAAATAAGTACTTTGTATTGTAAATATGATGGGAATTGTAGGTTTCATCAATTAACTCCCCAATAGCTAGAATACTATGATAAGTTGAATTAGAAGAAAACTAGAAATTACCAATTTAATCCACAAATTCGGATCGTTCAAAGATTGAAGTAAGAAGATGGATGCTACTTAACCCCTTTACCAACAAGGATAAAGACACTAAGATAGACTTTGAATTTCCTCTTATGCCACAAACAAGAAAGTTTGATAAATAACAAGAAAACAAAGATTTAGATTTTGACACCACAAGCTAGAATAAAGCTTGATAAGTCACAAAGTTTATGCAAGAAATTAAAGACAAAATTCCTCACAATAAAACTAAAACAAAGTTATAATTCATATATCAAATTCATTCATACTACAAAAGAAAGAAAAGGACTTGTTTATATAGAGTACAAGTCCATGCTCACACTACTAAAATAGACTCACACATATAGGATTACTTTTACTCTTAAATGGCCTTAATAGCCATTACCCACATTAATAGCCATTACTTGGTATTGATTACCCCATTAACTTTAATAACCACTACCCATAATAATAGCCATTACTTGGTATTAATTACCCTATTAACTTGCATATGGTGGCTACATGTAACCCTAATTGTTATTAACACAAAAACAAGTTAAATATTATTCCTTGGGCCTCCATGGATGCCTTATTGGGCTGAAATTCTTGGGCTTTCCAAATGTCCTTAATTAAACCCAATATGGCTTCTTGAAGCTTCTTGGATTTGGACCTTGTGATTGGGCCTTCTTGTACTATTAATGGATCTTGGATCTCTTTAGGCTTTGAACTTGGATTCACATCATTCCCCCTTTCTTCAAAAGGATTTGTCCTCAAATCAGCTCGATCATCTTTATCACCTAAATCAAACAAAGACAAGTCACTAACATTAAAAGTAGCACTAACATTGCCATACTCACTTGGAAGTTCTAGCTTGTAGGGATTGTTGTTGATGCATTGAAGCACTTTAAAAGGACCATCTCCTCTTGGCATAAGCTTTGATTTCCTTTGGTTAGGAAATCTTTCCTTCCTCAAGTGTACCCACACCCAATCTCCGGGCTCAAAAATGACTTGCTTCCTCCCCTTGTTGTGTTGCTTTTCATATTGTAGTGTCTTCTTCTCAATGTTTGCACGCACCCTCTCATGCAAAGTCTTGATGAGCTCAGCTTTTTGTTTCCCCTCTAGATTAGCTTTGTCCAATGGCAATGGTAGCAAATCTAATGGAGTCATTGGGTTGAATCCATACACAACTTCAAATGGTGAGCAATTTGTTGAACCATGCACACTCCTATTGTAAGCAAATTCCATATGTGGCAAACATTCTTCGCAATTCTTCAGATTTCTTTGGATGACAGCCCTTAAAAGTGTTGAAAGTGTCCTATTGACCACCTCCGTTTGTGGATGACAAGTTATAGAATATAAAAGCTTTGTCCCCATCTTTCCCCAAAGAGTCTTCCAAAAGTGACTTAGGATTTTGACATCCCTATCACTCACAATGGTCCTTGGCACTCCATGTAGCCTAACAATCTCCTTGAAGAATAGATTGGCAATATGGGTTGCATCATCCGTCTTGTGATGTGGAATGAAATGTGCCATTTTGCTAAACCTATCCACAACAACAAAAATGGAATCTCTCCCTCCCTTGGACCTAGGTAATCCTAAAACAAAATCCATAGAAATGTCTACCCAAGGTTCATTTGGTATGGTAAGAGGTGTATACAAACCATGAGGCATTGCTTTGGATTTGGCTTGTTTGCAAGTAATGCATTTCTCACAAATTCTCTTAACATCCCTTTTCATGTGTGGCCAAAAGAAATGGTCACCTAACACATCTAAAGTTTTCTTAATCCCAAAATGCCCCATTAAACCTCCGCTATGTGCCTCTCTCACAAGTAACTCTCTTAAAGAACTTTGTGGCACACACAATTTGTTTTAAACTTTGTGAAAAAGAAAACCATCAAACTTATAGAACTTATCAAAAACCCCTTTCTCATATGCCCCATAAACATTAGAAAAATCAGGATCATTAGAATAAAGATCTTTGATGTATTCAAATCCTAATAATTTTGCATCAAGTTTAGAGATCAAGGCATACCTTCTTGACAATGCATCGGCCACCACATTTTCTTTCCCTTGCTTGTACTTAATGATGTACGAAAAGGATTCAATGACTTCCACCCATTTTGCATGTCTCTTGTTGAGCTTTCCTTGTCCTTTGAGATACTTCAAGGACTCATGGTCAGTGTGAATTATGAATTCTTTGTAACCAAGGTAATGCTACCATGTCCTTAGAACCCTCACCAATGCATAGAACTCCTTGTCATATGTAGGGTAGTTTAGACTTGCACCACTTAGCTTTTCACTAAAGAATGCTATGGGCTTGCCTTCTTGCATCAAAACTCCTCCAATACGTATGCCACTTGCATCACACTCAATCTCAAAAGGTTTAGTAAAATTTGGCAAAGATAACAAGGGTGCAAAACTTAATTTGTCTTTTAGCAAGTTAAAAGCCTCATCTTGTTCAATTCCCCACTTAAAACCAACATTCTTTTTGATGCATTCAGTTAAAGGTGCAGCTATGGTAGAAAATTTTTTAATGAACCTTCTATAAAAGCTAGCTAAACCATGAAAGCTTCTTGCATCACTTACACTTGTGGGTGTTGGCCATTCTCTAATTACTTTTACCTTTTCTTAATCAACATGAATGCCCTTGTCATTGACAATATATCCAAGAAAAGTAATTTCATTAGTGCAAAAACAACATTTCTTTAGATTAACATACAACTTCTCTTCTCTAAGCACATCAAAAACACAAGTCAAATATTGTACATGCTCATCTAAATTTTTGCTATAAACCAAGATATCATCAAAATAGACAACAACAAATTTGCCTATGAATGCTCTTAAAACATGATTCATCAATCTCATGAAAATGCTTGGTGCATTAGTTAAACCAAAAGGCATTACTAACCACTCATATAAACCATGTTTAGTTTTAAAAGCTGTTTTCCATTCATCACCTTCTCTCATTCTAATTTGATGATAACCAGATTTTAAATCAATTTTTGAAAACAAATATGAACCATGCAATTCATCCAACATGTCATCTAGCCTAGGAATGGGATGTCTATACTTCATCGTGATTTTATTGATGGCACGACAATCAACACACATCCTCCAAGTTCCATCTTTCTTAGGCACTAACAAGATGGGTACGACACATGGACTCATGCTTTCATGAACATAACCCTTCTCCATAAGCTCACTCACTTGCTTTTGGATTTCCTTGGTCTCCTCCGGATTACATCTATATGCTGGTCTATTTGGAATGCTTGCTCCGGGTATGAAATCAATTTGGTGCTCAATGCATCTTTTAGGTGGCAAACCATTTGGAATTTCTTCTGGGAATAAATCTTCATAAACCTGCAAAAGATTAACTACAACAATTGGCAAACCATTGGTTATTTCGTTAGAAATATGCAAAATCTCCTTGTACATAAGTACAAGCATGTGTTGCCTCAAAAGCATAGCTTCCTTCACATCACTCATTTTTGCATAAACACTCATTTTTCTTTCATTTGAACCTTCCTTGTTTTCTCTCACCATGTGTTTCCCATTTTGGTCAAGAGAATTGGAATTTTTAGGTTCACTCATCTTACCTTTTTCTTTACTCTTAAAGGTTTCCCTTCCCAAAGAATTTCCCAATGAAGAACCCATTTCTTCATATTGTTGCTTGATGCACATTTGGTCTTCAAAAATCTGTTTTGGGGTTAATGGTCCAAGGTTAAACCTTTTTCCATCCATAGTCAAAGTATACATATTTTTGAATCCATCATGATTAGCCCTTCTATCATATTGCCAAGGTCTCCCCAACAACATATGTCTGGCCAACATTGGTAACACATCACACAACATCTCATCCTTATATCTACCAATTTGAAAAGAAATTAGAACTTGCTTATTTACCTTTACAACTCCACTTTCATTAAGTCATTGCAACTTGTATGGTCTTGGGTGCTTGGTAGTAGGCAACTTCAATTTCTCCATTAGCAAAGTGCTTGCTACATTAGTACAACTTCCACTATCCACAATCATGTTGCACAACTTGTTAAAAATCAAACAATGAGTATGAAACAAATTTTCCCTTTGCTCCCTATAGACATCATGTTTATTTTTCAAACTCAATGTTCTTTGAACAACAAGATTATCTCCCTTAGCACATTCAACATCACTACAATCTTCTAAAGAAGGCATATTATCATCACTATCCCCCTCACTCTCCGATTCAATATCACCATCCCTTAGAATCATAGCTTTCTTATTTGGACATTCCCTAGCAATGTGCCCATGACCCAAACACTTAAAACATTTTATTCCCCTAGTTTGGGCTGGTTGATTCTCACCCTTTCCCTTATTACCCAAGTCAATTTTAGGTTTAGTTTCTTCCACTTTTGACTTATTAAAAGGTTTATCATCCTTTTTCCCCCAAGAAGTTTTCCAAGAAGAAGAAGAACCCACATTTGGTTTAGAATCATACCTCTTTCCTTTTAATTGCCTTTCCACTTTCATGGCCAAATTCAACATATCTTCAATCTCCACATAATGTTGCAAATCAACAACATCAGCAATGTTTTTATTTAGCCCTCTCAAAAACCTTGCCATGGTAGCTTCACGATCTTCTACCACATTTGCTCTAATCATAGCCTTCTTCATTTCTTTGTGATACTCCTCAACACTCATGGATCCTTGAATTAGAGTTTGTAACCTTTGATGAAGCTCTCTATAGTAATGGCTTGGAACAAACCTCTTTCTCATGATTTGCTTCATTTCCCTCCAAGACTCCACGGGTCTTTCTCCATATCTACGTCTTTCCTTGCAAAATTGATCCCACCAAACAATTACATAATCACTAAACTCAACAGCGGCAAGTTTTACCTTTTTCTCCTCCGAATAATTGTGACATTCGAAGATGAGTTCCACTTTCCTCTCCCATTCAAGGTACACATCTGGATCATTTCTTCCTTGGAATGAAGGAATCTTCATTTTGATGCTTCCAAGGTTGTGATCAACATCATCTTTAGGACGTCCTCTCCTAGCTTGTCTCCTAGGATTGATTTGTTGTCCCACCAAGGTGACTTGATCATCATCCAATTCATCCTCTCCTTTATAGTCCTCTTGGTCAATTGGTGGACGTCTCCTTTCTTTAGGCTCTCCTTGTAATTGGTTAAGGATGCCATCATGCCTCTCCAATTTCTCATTGACTCTTGCCATCATGTTAAACATTCTTTTGAATTGTTGTTGCACAGCTTGATTCACATGATCATTTGTAAAAGAAGAACTTGTGTCTTTTGACATGATTGTAAAACCTAAAATTTTAACAAAAGAAAATAGAAAAAAAGACAATCTCACAACACTCCCTCACGTGTTTCACTCAAAATTGATGTATACCACTCGTGTTTACACTCAATTTTGGCTTTTTTCTCTAATGATCTCACACTCTTGCCTTTTACCTCTCAAATTTGCCTTTTGATTTCTTAGATGAACTAAGTTTCTCAATCAAACAAAATTCAAGAATGTAGTAATCAATGATAAAAAAAAAAGGTAGGCTAACAAGAAAATAATAAGGTAGGCTTAAAGAAAAGAACAATTTGTAACAAATAGGCTAATAGAAATGAAAAACAAAGATAGATTATCAAAGAACACAAAGGGACATAATTATAAAGATAGATCTCAATGGAATATGAAGAGTCAATTTTTTTTTAATGTAAATTGAGATCTAACATAGGAATATCAAAGATAACATATACTTTTTTTTATGGACGAATTTCTTTTTCTTTTTTTTTTTTGATATATGCACGAATTGAAAGGTATCACAAAAATCTCAAAGATAACAACTTTTTTTTTTATATCTGCAAACAAAATCTTGAGATAAGAAGATTAAAGATAAAAAAAATAACAAGAATAATAGATAGCAAGAAAGGTGCAAAATATAAGATGAACACAAGATATTGAGAACTAAAAGATAGTTTTGGATACGCAAACCTCAATCATGAGCCAATGCTTTGATACCACTTATGATGGGAATTGTAGGTTTCATCAATTAACTCCCCAATAGCAAGAATACTATGATAAGTTGAATTAGAAGAAAACTAGAAATTACCAATTTAATCCACAAATTCAGATCGTTCAAAGATTGAAGTAAGAAGATGGATGCTACTTAACCCCTTTACCAACAAGGATAAAGACACTAAGATAGACTTTGAATTTCCTCTTATGCCACAAACAAGAAAGTTTGATAAATAACAAGAAAACAAAGATTTAGATTTTGACACCATAACCTAGAATAAAGCTTGATAAGTCACAAAGTTTATGCAATAAATTAAAGACAAAATTCCTCACAATAAAACTCAAACAAAGTTATAATTCATATATCAAATTCATTCATGCTACAAAAGAAAGAAAAGGACTTGTTTATATAGAGTACAAGTCCATGCTCACACTACTAAAATAGACTCACACACATAGGATTACTTTTACTCTTAAATGACCTTAATAGCCATTACCCACATTAATAGCCATTACTTGGTATTGATTACCCCCATTAACTTTAATAACCACTACCCATAATAATAGCCATTACTTGGTTTTAATTGCCCTATTAACTTGTATATGGTGGCTACATGTAACCCTAATTGTTATTAACACAAAAACAAGTTAAATGTTATTCCTTGGGCCTCTATGGATGCCTTATTGGGCTGAAATTCTTGGGCTTTCCAAATGTCCTTAATTAAACCCAATATGGCTTCTTGAAGCTTCTTGGATTTGGACCTTGTGATTGGGCCTTCTTGTACTATTAATGGATCTTGGATCTCTTTAGGCTTTGAACTTGGATTCACATCAAAATATGCCATTGGAACATTGGATAACATGTTCAATACCATTTGTGCACAAATTTGCAAGAGTTCACGTTTTACGTTTAAACATGAGCAAATATGCACAAATTGTGCATTCAATTATGTCAATTGTAATCATCGGTTCAGAAACCTAAAATAAGCAATTGTTACTGTAAATATGCATTTGGAACATTGGATAACACATTCAAAACCATTCGTGCACAAATTTGCACGAGTTCACGTTTTGCATTCAAATGTGTGCAAATGTGCACAAATTGTGCATTCAATTATGTCAACTATTTTCATGAGTTTAGAATTCATGAATAAGTAATTAGTATCGTAAATATGCAATTAGGAACATTGGATAGCATGTTCAAAACCATTTGCGCACAAATATGCGCGAGTTCACATTTTGTGTTCAAAACATGTGCAAATGTGCACAAATTGTGCATTCAATTACGTCAATTGTATTCATGAATTCAGAACTCTAAAATAAGAACTACGTATTTTTAAGTATGCAATTGAAGCATTGGATAACATGTTCAAAACCGTTTGTGCACAAATTTGCACGAGTTCACGTTTTGGGTTCAAACATGTGCAAATGTGTACAAATTCTGCATTCAATTATGTCAATTGTATTCATGAGTTTAGAACCCTAAAATAAGTACATAGTATTGAAAATATGCAATTGGAACATTGTATAACATGTTCAAAACCATTTGTGCATAAATTTGCACGAGTTCAAGTTTTGCGTTCAAAGATGCGCAAATGTGCACAAATTGTGCATTCAATTATGTCAATTGTATTCATGAGTTCAGAACTCTAAAACATGTTCTTAGTAATGTAAATATGCAATTGGAACTTTGGATAACATGTTCAAAACCATTTGTGCACAAATTTGCACGAGTTCACGTTTTGCCTTCGAACATGTGCAAATGCGCACAAATTGTGCATTCAATTTTGTCAATTGTATTCATGAGTTTAGAATTCTATAATGAGTACCTAGTACTGCAAATATGCAATTGCAACATTAGATAACATGTTCAAAAGCATTTGTTCATAAATTTGCACGAGTTCACGTTTTATGTTCAAAGATGTGCAAATGGGCACAAATTGTGCATTCAATCTTGTCAATTGTATTCAAGAGTTTTGAATTCTAGAATAAGTAATTAGTACTGTAAAAATGCAATTGGAGCATTGGATAACACGTTCAAAACCATTTGTTCCTAAATTTGCACAAGTTCACATTTTGCGTTCAAACATGAGCATATATGTACAAATTGTGCATTCAATAATGTCAATTGTATTCATGAGTTTAGAATTCTAGCATAAGTACCTAGTATTGCAAATATACAATTGCAGCACTGGATAACATGTTCAAAAGCATTTGTTCACAAATTTGCACGAGTTCACGTTTTGCGTTCAAACATTTGTTCACAAATTGCGCATTCAATTATGTCAATTGTATTCATGATATAAGAACTCTAAAATAAGTACTTTGTATTGTAAATATGCCATTGGAACATTGGATAATATGTTTAATACCATTTGTGCACAAATTTGCAAGAGTTCACATTTTACGTTTAAACATGAGCAAATATGCACAAATTGTGCATTCAATTATGTCAATTGTAATCATCAGTTCAGAAACCTAAAATAAGCAATTGTTACTGTAAATATGCATTTGGAACATTGGATAACACGTTCAAAACCATTCGTGCACAAATTTGCACGAGTTCACGTTTTGCATTCAAACGTGTGCAAATGTGCACAAATTGTGCATTCAATTATGTCAACTGTTTTCATGAGTTTAGAATTCATGAATAAGTAATTAGTATTGTAAATATGCAATTGGGAACATTGGATAGCATGTTCAAAACCATTTGCGCACAAATTTGCGTGAATTCACGTTTTGTGTTCAAAACATGTGCAAATGTGCACAAATTGTGCATTCAATTACGTCAATTGTATTCATAAATTCAGAACTCTAAAATAAGAACTAAGTATTTTTAAGTATGCAATTGAAGCATTGGATAACATGTTCAAAACCGTTTGTGCACAAATTTGCACGAGTTCACGTTTTGGGTTCAAACATGTGCAAATGTGTACAAATTCTGCATTCAATTATGTCAATTGTATTCATGAGTTTAGAACCCTAAAATAAGTACATAGTATTGAAAATATGCAATTGGAACATTGTATAACATGTTCAAAACCATTCGTGCATAAATTTGCACGAGTTCAAGTTTTGCATTCAAAGATACGCAAATGTGCACAAATTGTGCATTCAATTATGTCAATTGTATTCATGAGTTTAGAACTCTAAAACAAGTTCTTGGTAATGTAAATATGCAATTGGAACATTGGAAAACATGTTCAAAACCATTTGTGCACAAATTTGCACGAGTTCACGTTTTGCATTCAAACATGTGCAAATGTGCACAAATTGTGCATTCAATTCTCTCAATTGTATTCATGAGTTTAGAATTCTATAATGAGTACCTAGTACTAAAAATATGCAATTGCAACATTGGATAACATGTTCAAAAGCATTTGTTTGTGAATTTGCACGAGTTCATGTTTTGCGTTTAAATATTTGCAAATGTGCATAAATTCTGCATTCAATTATGTCAATTGTATTCATGAGTTCATAACTCTAGAATAAGTACTTAGTATTTATAAATATGAAATTGGAACATTGGATAACATGTTCAATTTGCACGTTTTGCATTTAAACATGTGCAAATGTGGACAAATCGTGCATTCAATTATGTCAATTGTGTTCATGAGATTAGAATTCGAGAACAAGTACTTAGTATTGCAAATATTCAATTGGAACATTGGATAACATATTCGAAAGCATTTGTCCACAAATTTGCATGACTTCAAGTTTAGCATTCAAACATGTGCAAATGTGCACAAAGTGTGCATTCAATTATGTCAATTGTATTCACGAGTTTAGAACTCTAAAATAAGTACTTAGCATTGAAAATATACAATCGGAACATTGGATAACATGTTCAAAACCATTTGTGCACAAATTTGCACGAGGTCGCATTTTGCGTTCAAACATGTGCAAATGCGCATTCAATTATGTCAATTGTATTCATGAGTTGAGAATTCTAGAACAACTACTTACTATTGAAAATATGCAATTGCAACATTGGATAACATGTTCAAAAGCATTTGTTCATAAATTTGCACGAGTTCAAGTTTTGCGCTCAAACATGTGCACAATTTGTGCATCCAATTATATCGACCATATTCATGAGTTCGGAACTCTAAAATAAGTACTTAGTACTGAAAATATGCAATCGGAACATTGGATAACATGTTCAAAACCATTTGTGAATAAATTTACACGAGTTTAAGTTTTGCGTTCAAGGATGTGCAAATGTGCACAAATTGTGCATTCAATCTTGTCAATTGTATTCAAGAGTTTTGAATTCTAGAATAAGTAATTAGTACTGTAAAAATGCAATTGGAGCATTGGATAACATGTTCAAAACCATTTGGGCCTAAATTTGCACAAGTTCACGTTTTGCATTCAAACATGAGCATATATGCACAAATTGTGCATTAAATAATGTCAATTGTATTCATGAGTTTAGAATTCTAGCACAAGTACCTAGTACTACAAATATACAATTGCAGCACTAGATAACATGTTCAAAAGCATTTGTTCACAAATTTGCACGAGTTCACATTTTGCGTTCAAACATTTGTGCACAAATTGCGCATTCAATAATGTCAATTGTATTCATGAGATAAGAACTCTAAAATAAGTACTTTGTATTGTAAATATGCCATTGGAACATTGGATAACATGTTCAATACCATTTGTGCACAAATTTGCAAGAGTTCACGTTTTACGTTTAAACATGAGCAAATATGCACAAATTGTGCATTCAATTATGTCAATTGTAATCATCAGTTCAGAAAACTAAAATAAGCAATTGTTACTATAAATATGCATTTGGAACATTGGATAACACGTTCAAAACCATTCATGCACAAATTTGCATGAGTTCACGTTTTGCATTCAAACGTGTGCAAATGTGCACAAATTGTGCATTCAATTACGTCAACAGTTTTCATGAGTTTAGAATTCATGAATAAGTAATTAGTATCGTAAATATGCAATTGGGAACATTGGATAGCATGTTCAAAACCATTTGCGCACAAATTTGCGTGAGTTCACGTTTTGTGTTCAAAACATGTGTAAATGTGCACAAATTGTGCATTCAATTACGTCAATTGTATTCATGAATTCAGAACTCTAAAATAAGAACTAAGTATTTTTAAGTATGCAATTGAAGCATTGGATAACATGTTCAAAACCATTTGTGCACAAATTTGCACGAGTTCACGTTTTGGGTTCAAACATGTGCAAATGTGTACAAATTCTGCATTCAATTATGTCAATTGTATTCGTGAGTTTAGAATCCTAAAATAAGTACATAGTATTGAAAATATGCAATTGGAACATTGTATAACATGTTCAAAACCATTTGTGCATAAATTTGCACGAGTTCAAGTTTTGCGTTCAAAGATTCGCAAATGTGCACAAATTGTGCATTCAATTATGTCAATTGTATTCATGAGTTCAGAACTCTAAAACAAGTGCTTAGTAATGTAAATATGCAATTGGAACATTGGATAACATGTTCAAAACCATTTGTGCACAAATTTGCACGAGTTCACGTTTTGCGTTCAAACATGTTCAAATGTGCACAAATTGTGCATTCAATTCTATCAATTGTATTCATGAGTTTAGAATTCTAGACTGAGTACCTAGTACTGTAAATATGCAATTGCAACATTAGATAACATGTTCAAAAGCATTTGTTCGCAAATTTGCACGAGTTCACATTTTCCGTTCAAATATGTGCAAATGTGCACAAATTCTGCATTCAATTATGTCAATTGTATTCATGAGTTCATAACTCTAGAATAAGTACTTAGTATTTGTGAATATGCAATTGGATCATTGGATAACATGTTCAAAACCATTTGTGCACAAATTTGCACGTTTTGCGTTCAAACATGTGCAAATGTGGACAAATCGTGCATTCAATTATGTCAATTGTGTTAATGAGATTATAATTCAAGAACAAGTACTTAGTATTGCAAATATTCAATTGGAACATTGGATAATATATTCGAAAGTTTTTGTCCACAAATTTGCACGAGTTCAAGTTTAGCGTTCAAACATGTGCAAATGTGCACTTAGTGTGCATTCAATTACATCAATTGTATTCACGAGTTTAGAACTCTAAAATAAGCACTTAGCATTGAAAATATACAATCAGAACATTGGATAGCATGTTCAAAACCATTTGTGCACAAATTTCCACGAGGTCGCATTTTCCATTCAAACATATGCAAATGCGCATTCAATTATGTCAATTGTGTCCATGAGTTGAGAATTCTAGAACAAGTACTTACTATTGAGAATATGCAATTGCAATGTTGGATAACATGTTCAAAAGCATTTGTTCACAAATTTGCACAAGTTCAAGTTTTACACTCAAACATGTGCACAATTTGTGCATCCAATTATATCGATCGTATTCATGAGTTCAGAACTCTAAAATAAGTACTTAGTATTGAAAATATGCAATCGGAACATTGGATAACATGTTCAAAACCATTTGTGAATAAATTTGCACGAGTTCAAGTTTTGCGTTCAAAGATGTGCAAATGTGCACAAATTGTGCATTCAATCTTGTCAATTGTATTTAAGAGTTTTGAATTCTAGAATATGTAATTAGTACTATAAAAATGCAACTGGAGCATTGGATAACACGTTCAAAACCATTTGTGCCTAAATTTGCACAAGTTCACGTTTTGCGTTCAAACATGAGCATATATGCAAAAATTGTGCATTCAATAATGTCAATTATATTCATGAGTTTAGAATTCTAGCATAAGTACCTAGTATTGCAAATATACAATTGCAGCACTGGATAACAAGTTCAAAAGCATTTATTCACAAATTTGCACGAGTTCACATTTTGCGTTCAAACATTTGTGCACAAATTGTGCATTCAATTATGTCAATTGTATTCATGAGATAAGAACTCTAAAATAAGTACTTTGTATTGTAAATATGCCATTGGAACATTGGATAACATGTTCAATACCATTTGTGCACAAATTTGCACGAGTTCACGTTTTGCGTTCAAACATGTGCAAATGTGCACAAATTGTGCATTCAATTCTGTCAATTGTATTAATGAGTTTAGAATTCTATAATGTGTATCTAGTACTGCAAATATGCAATTGCAACATTGGATAACATGTTCAAAAGCATTTGTTCACAAATTTGCACGAGTTCACATTTTGCGTTCAAATATGTGCAAATGTGCACAAATTCTGCATTCAATTATGTCAATTTTATTCATGAGTTCAGAACTCTAGAATAAGTATGTAGTATTTGTAAATATGCAATTGGAACATTGGATAACATGTTCAAAACCATTTGTGCACAAATTTGCACGTTTTACGTTCAAACATGTGCAAATGTGGATAAAACGTGCATTCAATTATGTCAATTGTGTTCATGAGATTATAATTCAAGAACAAGTACTTAGTATTGTAAATATTCAATTGGAACATTGGATAACATATTCAAAAGCATTTGTCCACAAATTTGCACGAGTTCAAGTTTAGCGTTCAAACATGTGCGAATGTGCACAAAGTGTGCATTCAATTACGTCAATTGTATTCACGAGTTCAGAACTTTAAAATAAGTACTTAGCATTAAAAATATACAATCGGAACATTGGATAACATGTTCAAAACCATTTGTGCACAAATTTGCACGAGGTCGCATTTTCCATTCAAACATGTGCAAATGCGCATTCAATTATGTCAATTGTGTTCATGAGTTGAGAATTCTAGAACAAGTACTTACTATTGAAAATATGCAATTGCAACGTTGGATAACATGTTCAAAAGCATTTGTTCACAAATTTGCACGAGTTCAAGTTTTGCGCTCAAACATGTGCACAATTTGTGCATCCAATTATATCGATCATATTCATGAGTTCAGAACTCTAAAATAAGTACTTAGTATTGAAAATATGCAATCGGAACATTGGATAACATGTTCAAAACCATTTGTGAATAAATTTGCACGAGTTCAAGTTTTGCATTCAAAGATGTGCAAATGTGCACAAATTGTGCATTCAATCTTGTCAATTGTATTCAAGAGTTCTGAATTCTAGAATAAGTAATTAGTACTGTAAAAATGCAATTGGAGCATTGGATAACACATTCAAAACCATTTGTGCCTAAATTTGCACAAGTTCATGTTTTGCGTTCAAACATGAGCATATATGCACAAATTGTGCATTAAATAATGTCAATTGTATTCATGAGTTTAGAATTCTAGCATAAGTACCTAGTATTGCAAATATACAATTGCAGCACTGGATAACATGTTCAAAAGCATTTGTTCACAAATTTGCACGAGTTCACATTTTGCGTTCAAACATTTGTGCACAAATTGCGCATTCAATAATGTCAATTGTATTCATGAGATAAGAACTCTAAAATAAGTACTTTGTATTGTAAATATGCCATTGGAACATTGGATAACATGTTCAATACCATTTGTGCACAAATTTGCACGAGTTCACGTTTTGCATTCAAATGTGTGCAAATGTGCACAAATTGTGCATTCAATTCTGTCAATTGTATTCATGAGTTTAGAATTCTATAATGAGTACCTAGTACTGCAAATATGCAATTGCAACATTGGATAACATGTTCAAAAGCATTTGTTCGCAAATTTGCACGAGTTCACGTTTTGCGTTCAAATATGTGCAAATGTGCACAAATTCTGCATTCAATTATGTCAATTTTATTCATGAGTTCAGAACTCTAGAATAAGTACGTAGTATTTGTAAATATGCAATTGGAACATTGGATAACATGTTCAAAACCATTTGTGCACAAATTTGCACGTTTTACGTTCAAACATGCGCAAATGTGGACAAATCGTGCATTCAATTATGTCAATTGTGTTCATGAGATTAGAATTCGAGAACAAGTACTTAGTATTGCAAATATTCAATTGGAACATTGGATAACATATTCAAAACCATTTGTCCACAAATTTGCACAAGTTCAAGTTTAGCGTTCAAACATGTGCGAATGTGCACAATGTGTTCATTCAATTACGTCAATTGTATTCACGAGTTCAGAACTCTAAAATAAGTACTTAGCATTAAAAATATACAATCGGAACATTGGATAACATGTTCAAAACCATTTGTGCACAAATTTGCACGAGTTCACATTTTGCGTTCAAACATTTGTGCACAAATTGCGCATTCAATAATGTCAATTGTATTCATGAGATAAGAACTCTAAAATAAGTACTTTGTATTGTAAATATGCCATTGGAACATTGGATAACATGTTCAATACCATTTGTGCACAAATTTGCAAGAGTTCACGTTTTACGTTTAAACATGAGCAAATATGCACAAATTGTGCATTCAATTATATCAATTGTAATCATCAGTTCAGAAACCTAAAATAAGCAATTGTTACTGTAAATATGCATTTGGAACATTGGATAACACGTTCAAAACCATTCGTGCAGAAATTTGCACGAGTTCACGTTTTGCATTCAAACGTGTGCAAATGTGCACAAATTGTGCATTCAATTACGTCAACAGTTTTCATGAGTTTAGAATTCATGAATAAGTAATTAGTATCATAAATATGCAATTGGGAACATTGGATAGCATGTTCAAAACCATTTGTGCACAAATTTGCGCGAGTTCACGTTCTGTGTTCAAAACATGTGCAAATGTGCACAAATTGTGCATTCAATTACGTCAATTGTATTCATGAATTCAGAACTCTAAAATAAGAACTAAGTATTTTCAAGTATGCAATTGAAGCATTGGATAACATGTTCAAAACCGTTTGTGCACAAATTTGCACGAGTTCACGTTTTGGGTTCAAACATGTGCAAAGGTGTACAAATTCTGCATTCAATTATGTCAATTGTATTCATGAGTTTAGAATCCTAAAATAAGTACATTGTATGAAAATATGCAATTGGAACATTGTATAACATGTTCAAAACAATTTGTGCATAAATTTGCACGAGTTCAAGTTTTACGTTCAAAGATGCGCAAATGTGCACAAATTGTGTATTCAATTATGTCAATTGTATTCATGAGTTCAAAACTCTAAAACAAGTGCTTAGTAATGTAAATATGCAATTGGAACATTGAATAACATGTTCAAAACCATTTGTGCACAAATTTGCACGAGTTCACGTTTTATGTTCAAACGTGTGCAAATGTGCACAAATTGTGCATTCAATTCTGTCAATTGTATTCATGAGTTTAGAATTCTATAATGAGTACCTAGTATTGCAAATATCCAATTGCAACATTGGATAACATGTTCAAAAGCATTTGTTCACAAATTTGCATGAGTTCACATTTTGCGTTCAAATATGTGCAAATGTGCACAAATTCTACATTCAATTATGTCAATTGTATTCATGAGTTCATAACTCAAGAATAAGTACTTAGTATTTGTAAATATTCAATTGGAACATTGGATAACATATTCAAAACCATTTTGTGCACAAATTTGCACGTTTTGCGTTCAAACATGTGCAAATGTGGACAAATCGTGCATTCAATTATGTCAATTGTGTTCAGGAGATTAGAATTCGAGAACAAGTACTTAGTATTGCAAATATTCAATTGGAACATTGGATAACATATTCGAAAGCATTTGTCCACGAATTTGCACGAGTTCAAGTTCAGCGTTCAAACATGTGCACAAAGTGTGCATTCAATTATGTCAATTGTATTCATGAGTTCAGAACTCTAAAATAAGTACTTAGCATTGAAAATATACAATCGGAACATTGGATAACATGTTCAAAACCATTTGTGCACAAATTTTCACGAGGTCGCATTTTGCGTTAAACATGTGCAAATGTGCATTCAATTATGTCAATTGTGCTCATGAGTTGAGAATTCTAGAACAGGTACTTACTATTGAAAATATGCAATCGCAATGTTGGATAACATGTTCAAAAGCATTTGTTCACAAATTTGCACGAGTTCAAGTTTTGCGCTCAAACATGTGCACAATTTGTGCATCCAATTATATCGATCGTATTCATGAGTTCAGAACTCTAAAATAAGTACTTAGTATTGAAAATATGCAATCGGAATATTGGATAACATGTTCAAAACCATTTGTGAATAAATTTGCACGAGTTCAAGTTTTGTGTTCAAAGATGTGCAAATGTGCACAAATTGTGCATTCAATCTTGTCAATTGTATTCAAGAGTTTTGAATTCTAGAATAAGTAATTAGTACTATAAAAATGCAATTGGAGCATTGGATAACACGTTCAAAACCATTCGTGTCTAAATTTGCACAAGTTCACGTTTTGCGTTCAAACATGAGCATATATGCACAAATTGTGCATTCAATAATGTCAATTGTGTTCATGAGTTTAGAATTCTAGCATATGTACCTAGTATTGCAAATATACAATTGCAGCATTGGATAACATGTTCAAAAGCATTTGTTCACAAATTTGCACGAGTTCACGTTTTGCGTTCAAACATTTGTGCACAAATTGCGCATTCAATTATGTCAATTGTATTCATGAGATAAGAACTCTAAAATAAGTACTTTGTATTGTAAATATGCCATTGGAACATTGGATAACATGTTCAATACCATTTGTGCACAAATTTGCAAGAGTTCACGTTTTGCATTTAAACATTAATAAATATGCACAAATTGTGCATTCAATTATGTCAATTGTAATCATCGGTTCAGAAACCTAAAATAAGCAATTTTTACTTTAAATATGCATTTGGAACATTGTATAACATGTTCAAAACCATTTGTGCATAAATTTGCACGAATTCAAGTTTTGCGTTCAAAGATGCGCAAATGTGCACAAATTGTGCATTCAATTATGTCAATTGTATTCATGAGCTCAGAACTCTAAAACTAGTGCTTAGTAATGTAAATATGCAATTGGAACATTGGATAACATGTTCAAAGCCATTTGTGCACAAATTTGCACGAGTTCACGTTTTGCGTTCAAAGATGTGCAAATGTGCATAAATCATCCATTCAATCTTGTCAATTGTATTCAAGAGTTTTGAATTATAGAATAAGTAATTAGTACTGTAAAAATGCAATTGGAGCATTGGATAACACGTTCAAAACCATTTGTGCCTAAATTTGCACAAGTTCACGTTTTGCATTCAAGCATGAGCAAATATGCACAAATTGTGCATTCCATAATGTCAATTGTATTCATGGGTTTATAATTCTAGGATAAGTACCTAGTATTGCAAATATACAATTGCAGGACTGGATAACATGTTCAAAAGCATTTGTTCATAAATTTGCACGAGTTAACGTTTTGCATACAAACATGTGCAAATATGCACAAATTACGCATTCAATTATGTCAATTGTATTCATGAGATAAGAACTCTAAAATAAGTACTTTGGATTTTAAATTTACCATTGGAACATTGGATAACATGTTCAATACCATTTGTGCTCAAATTTGCAAGAGTTCACGTTTTGCGTTTAAACATGAGCAAATATGCACAAATTGTGCATTCAATTATGTCAATTGTAATCATCGGTTCAGAAACCTAAAATAAGCAATTGTTACTATAAATATGCATTTGGAACATTAGATAACACGTTCAAAACCATTCGTGCACAAATTTGGACGAGTTCACGTTTTGCATTAAAACGTGTGCAAATGTGCACAAATTGTGCATTCAATTATGTCAATTGTTTTCATGAGTTTAGAATTCATGAATAAGTAATTAGTATCGTAAATATGCAATTGGGAACATTGGATAGCATGTTCAAAACCATTTACGCACAAATTTGCGCGAGTTCACGTTTTGTGTACAAAACATGTGAAAATGTGCACAAATTGTGCATTCAATTACGTCAATTGTATTCATGAATTCAGAACTCTAAAATAAGAACTAAGTATTTTTAAGTATGCAATTGAAGCATTGGATAACATGTTCAAAACCGTTTGTGCACAAACTTGCACGAGTTCACGTTTTGGGTTCAAACATGTGCAAATGTGTACAAATTCTGCATTCAGTTATGTCAATTGTATTCATGAGTTTAGAATCCTAAAATAAGTACATAGTATTAAAAATATGCAATTGGAACATTGTATAACATGTTCAAAACCATTTGTGCATAAATTTGCACGAGTTCAAGTTTTGCGTTCAAAGATGCGCAAATGTGCACAAATTGTGCATTCAATTATGTCAATTGTATTCATGAGTTCAGAACTCTAAAACAAGTGCTTAGTAATGTAAATATGCAATTGGAACATTGGATAACATGTTCAAAACCATTTGTGCACAAATTTGCATGAGTTCACGTTTTGCGTTCAAACATGTGCAAATGAGCACAAATTGTGCATTCAATTCTGTCAATTGTATTCATGAGTTTAGAATTCTATAATGAGTACCTAGTACTTCAAATATGCAATTGCAACATTGGATAACATGTTCAAAAGCATTTGTTCGCAAATTTGCACGAGTTCACATTTTGCGTTCAAATATGTGCAAATGTGCACAAATTCTGCATTCAATTATGTCAATTGTATTCATGAGTTCAAAACTCTAGAATAAGTACTTAGTATTTGTAAATATGCAATTGGAACATTGGATAACATGTTCAAAACCATTTGTTCACAAATTTGCACGTTTTGCGTTCAAACATGTGCAAATGTGGACAAATCGTGCATTCAATTATGTCAATTGTGTTCGTGAGATTAGAATTCGAGAACAAGTACTTAGTATTGCAAATATTCAATTGGAACATTGGATAACATATTCAAAAGCATTTGTCCATCAATTTGCACGAGTTCAAGTTTAGAGTTCAAACATATGCTAATGTGCACAAAGTGTGCATTCAATTATGTCAATTGTATTCACGAGTTCAGAACTCTAAAATAAGTACTTAGCATTGAAAATATACAATCGGAACATTGGATAACATGTTCAAAACCATTTGTGCACAAATTTGCACGAGGTCACATTTTGCGTTCAAACATGTGCAAATGCGCATTCAATTATGTCAATTGTATTCATGAGTTGAGAATTCTAGAACAAGTACTTACTATTGAAAATATGCAATTGCAACGTTGGATAACATGTTCAAAAGCATTTGTTCACAAATTTGCACGAGTTCAAGTTTTGCGCTTAAGCATGTGCACAATTTGTGCATCCAATTATATCGATCGTATTCATGAGTTCAGAACTCTAAAATAAGTACTTAGTATTGAAAATATGCAATCGGAACATTGGATAACATGTTCAAAACCATTTGTGAATAAATTTGCACGAGTTCAAGTTTTGCATTCAAAGATGTGCAAATGTGCACAAATTGTGCATTCAATCTTGTCAATTGTATTCAAGAGTTTTGAATTCTAGAATAAGTAATTAGTACTGTAAAAATGCAATTGGAGCATTGGATAACACGTTCAAAACCATTTGTGCCTAAATTTGCACAAGTTCACGTTTTGCGTTCAAACATGAGCATATATGCACAAATTGTGCATTCAATAATGTCAATTGTATTCATGAGTTTAGAATTCTAGCATAAGTACCTAGTATTGCAAATATACAATTGCAGCACTAGATAACATGTTCAAAAGCATTTGTTCACAAATTTGCACGAGTTCACGTTTTGCGTCCAAACATTTGTGCACAAACTGCGCATTCAATTATGTCAATTGTATTCATGAGATAAGAACTCTAAAATAAGTTCTTTGTATTATAAATATGCCATTGCAACATTGGATAACATGTTCAATACCATTTGTGCACAAATTTATAAGAGTTCACGTTTTGCGTTTAAACATGAGCAAATATGCACAAATTGTGCATTCAATTATGTCAATTGTAATCATCGGTTCAGAAACCTAAAATAAGCAATTGTCACTTTAAATATGCATTTGGAACATTGTATAACATGTTCAAAACCATTTGTGCATAAATTTGCACGAGTTCAAGATTTACGTTCAAAGATGCGCAAATGTGCACAAATTATGCATTCAATTATGTCAATTGTATTCATGAGTTCAGAACTCTAAAACAAGTTCTTAGTAATGTAAATATGCAATTGGAGCATTGGATAACATGTTCAAAACCATTTGTGCACAAATTTGCACGAGTTCACGTTTTGCGTTCAAACATGTGCAAATGTGCACAAATTGTGCATTCAATTCTGTCAATTGTATTCATGAGTTTAGAATTATATAATGAGTACCTAGTACTGCAAATATGTAATTGCAACATTGGATAACATGTTCAAAAGCATTTTTTCGTATATTTGCATGAGTTCACGTTTTGCGTTCAAATATGTGTAAACGTGCACAAAATCTGCATTCAATTATGTCAGTTGTATTCATGAGTTCAGAACTCTAGAATAAGTACTTAGTATTTGTAAATATGCAATTGGAACATTGGATAACATGTTCAAAACCATCTGTGCACAAATTTGCACGTTTTACGTTCAAACATGTGCAAATGTGGATAAATCGTGCATTCAATTATGTCAATTGTGTTCATGAGATTATAATTCGAGAACAAGTACTTAGTATTGCAAATATTCAATTGGAACATTGGATAACATATTCAAAAGCATTTGTCCACAAATTTGCACGAGTTCAAGTTTAGCGTTCAAACATGTGCGAATGTGCACAAAGTGTGCATTCAATTATGTCAATTGTATCCACGAGTTCAGAACTCTAAAATAAGTACTTTGCATTGAAATTATACAATCGGAACATTGGATAGCATGTTCAAAACCATTTGTGCACAAATTTTCACGAGGTCGCATTTTGCGTTCAAACATGTGCAAATGTGCACAAATTGCGCATTCAATTATGTCAATTGTATTCATGAGATAAGAACTCTAAAATAAGTACTTTGTATTGTAAATATGCCATTGGAACATTGGATATCATGTTCAATACCATTTGTGCACAAATTTGCAAGAGTTCACGTTTTGCGTTTAAACATGAGCAAATATGCACAAATTGTGCATTCAATTATGTCAATTGTAATCATCGGTTCAGAAACCTAAAATAAGCAATTGTTACTGTAAATATGCATTCGGAACATTGGATAACACGTTCAAAACCATTCGTGCACAAATTTTGCACGAGTTCACGTTTTGCATTCAAACGTGTGCAAATGTGCACAAATTGTGCATTCAATTATGTCAATTGTTTTCATGAGTTTAGAATTCATGAATAAGTAATTAGTATCGTAAATATGCAATTGGGAACATTGGATAGCATGTTCAAAACCATTTGCGCACAAATTTGCGTGAGTTCACGTTTTGTGTTCAAAACATGTGCAAATGTGCATAAATTGTGCATTCAATTACGTCAATTGTATTCATGAATTCATAACTCTAAAATAAGATCTAAGTATTTTTAAGTATGCAATTGTAGCATTGGATAACATGTTCAAAACCGTTTGTGCACAAATTTGCAAGAGTTCACGCTTTGGGTTCAAACATGTGCAAATGTGTACAAATTCTGGATTCAGTTACGTCAATTGTATTCATGAGTTTAGAATCCTAAAATAAGCACATAGTATTGAAAATATGCAATTGGAACATTGTATAACATGTTCAAAACCATTTGTGCATAAATTTGCATGAGTTCAAGTTTTGCATTCAAAGATGCGCAAATGTGCACAAATTGTGCATTCAATTATGTCAATTGTATTCACGAGTTCACAACTCTAAAACAAGTGCTTAGTAATGTAAATATGCAATTGGAACATTGGATAACATGTTCAAAACCATTTGTGCACAAATTTGCACGAGTTCACGTTTTGCGTTCAAACATGTACAAATGTGCACAAATTGTGCATTCAACTCTGTCAATTGTATTCATGAGTTTAGAATTCAATAATGAGTACCTAGTACTGCAAATATGCAATTGCAACATTGGATAACATGTTCAAAAGCATTTGTTCACAAATTTGCACGAGTTCATGTTTTGCGTTCAAATATGTGCAAATGTGCAGAAATTCTGCATTCAATTATGTCAATTATATTCATGAGTTCAGAACTCTAGAATAAGTACTTAGTATTTGTAAATATGCAATTGGAACATTGGATAACATGTTCAAAACCATTTGTGCACAAATTTGCAAGAGTTCACGTTTTGCGTTTAAACATGAGCAAATATGCACAAATTGTGCATTCAATTATGTCAATTGTAATCATCGGTTCAGAAACCTAAAATAAGCAATTGTTACTTTAAATATGCATTTGGAACATTGTATAACATGTTCAAAACCATTTGTGCATAAATTTGCACGAATTCAAGTTTTGCGTTCAAAGATGCGCAAATGTGCACAAATTGTGCATTCAATTATGTCAATTGTGTTCGTGAGATCAGAATTCGAGAACAAGTACTTTGTATTGCAAATATTCAATTGGAACATTGGATAACATATTCGAAAGCATTTGTCCATAAATTTGCATGAGTTCAAGTTTAGAGTTCAAACATATGCGAATGTGCACAAAGTGTGCATTCAATTATGTCAATTGTATTCACGAGTTCAGAACTCTAAAATAAGTACTTAGCATTGAAAATATACAATCGGAACATTGGATAACATGTTCAAAACCATTTGTGCACAAATTTGCACGAGGTCACATTTTGCGTTCAAACATGTGCAAATGCGCATTCAATTATGTCAATTGTGTTCATGAGTTGAGAATTCTAGAACAAGTAGTTACTATTGAAAATATGCAATTGCAACATTGGAAAATATGTTCAAAAGCATTTGTTCACAAATTTGCACGAGTTCAAGTTTTACGCTCAAGCATGTGCACAATTTGTGCATCCAATTATATCGATCGTATTCATGAGTTCAGAACTCTAAAATAAGTACTTAGTATTGAAAATATGCAATCGGAACATTGGATAACATGTTCAAAACCATTTGTGAATAAATTTGCACAAGTTCAAGTTTTGCGTTCAAAGATGTGCAAATGTGCACAAATTGTGCATTCAATCTTGTCAATTGTATTCAAGAGTTTTGAATTCTAGAATAAGTAATTAGTACTGTAAAAATGCAATTGGAGCATTGGATAACACGTTCAAAACCATTTGTGCCTAAATTTGCACAAGTTCACGTTTTGCGTTCAAACATGAGCATATATGCACAAATTGTTCATTCAATAATGTCAATTGTATTCATGAGTTTAGAATTCTAGCATAAGTACCTAGTATTGCAAATATACAATTGCAATACTGGATAACATGTTCAAAAGCATTTGTTCACAAATTTGCACGAGTTCACGTTTTGCGTCCAAACATTTGTGCACAAACTGCGCATTCAATTATGTCAATTGTATTCATGAGATAAGAACTCTAAAATAAGTACTTTGTATTGTAAATATGCCATTACAACATTGGATAACATGTTCAATACAATTTGTGCATAAATTTATAAGTGTTCATGTTTTGCGTTTAAACATGAGCAAATATGCACAAATTGTGCATTCAATTATGTCAATTGTAATCATCGGTTCAGAAACCTAAAATAAGCAATTGTCACTTTAAATATGCATTTGGAACATTGTATAACATGTTCAAAACCATTTGTGCATAAATTTGCACGAGTTCAAGATTTGTGTTCAAAGATGCGCAAATGTGCACAAATTGTGCATTCAATTATGTCAATTGTATTCATGAGTTCAGAACTCTAAAACAAGTTCTTAGTAATGTAAATATGCAATTGGAGCATTGGATAACTTGTTCAAAACCATTTGTGCACAAATTTGCACGAGTTCACGTTTTGCGTTCAAACATGTGCAAATGTGTACAAATTGTGCATTCAATTCTGTCAATTGTATTCATGAGTTTAGAATTATATAATGAGTACCTAGTACTGCAAATATGTAATTGCAACATTGGATAACTTGTTCAAAAGCATTTTTTCGTATATTTGCACGAGTTCACGTTTTGCGTTCAAATATGCGTAAACGTGCACAAATTCTGCATTCAATTATGTTAGTTGTATTCATGAGTTCATAACTCTAGAATAAGTACTTAGTATTTGTAAATATGCAATTGGAACATTGGATAACATGTTCAAAACCATTTGTGCACAAATTTGCACGTTTTGCGTTCAAACATGTGCAAATGTGGACAAATCGTGCATTCAATTATGTCAATTGTGTTCAAGAGATTAGAATTCGTGAACAAGTACTTAGTATTGCAAATATTCAATTGAAACATTGGATAACATATTCGAAAGCATTTGTCCATAAATTTTCACCAGTTCAAGTTTAGCGTTCAAACATGTGCGAATGTGCACAAAGTGTGCATTCAATTATGTCAATTGTATTCACGAGTTCAGAACTCTAAAATAAGTACTTAGCATTGAAATTATACAATCGGAACATTGGATAACATGTTCAAAACCATTTGTGCACTAATTTTCATGAGGTCGCATTTTGCGTTCAAACATGTGCAAATGCACATTCAATTATGTCAATTGTGTTCATGAGTTGAGAATTCTAGAACAAGTACTTACTATTGCAAATATGCAATTGGAACATTGGATAACATGTTCAAAACCATTTGTGCACAAATTTGCACGTTTTGCGTTCAAACATGTGCAAATGTGGACAAATCGTGCATTCAATTATGTCAATTGCGTTCAAGAGATTAGAATTCGTGAACAAGTACTTAGTATTGCAAATATTCAATTGGAACATTGGATAACATATTCGAAAGCATTTGTCCATAAATTTTCACCAGTTCAAGTTTAGCGTTCAAACATGTGCGAATGTGCACAAAGTGTGCATTCAATTATGTCAATTGTATTCATGAGTTCAGAACTCTAAAATAAGTACTTAGCATTGAAATTATACAATCGGAACATTGGATAACATGTTCAAAACCATTTGTGCACAAATTTTCACGAGGTCGCATTTTGCGTTCAAACATGTGCAAATGCACATTCAATTATGTCAATTGTGTTCATGAGTTGAGAATTCTAGAACAAGTACTTACTATTGCAAATATGCAATTGGAACATTGGATAACATGTTCAAAACCATTTGTGCACAAATTTGCACGTTTTGCGTTCAAACATGTGCAAATGTGGACAAATCGTGCATTCAATTATGTCAATTGTGTTCAAGAGATTAGAATTCGTGAAAAAGTACTTAGTATTGCAAATATTCAATTGGAACATTGGATAACATATTCGAAAGCATTTGTCCATAAATTTTCACGAGTTCAAGTTTAGCGTTCAAACATGTGCGAATGTGGACAAAGTGTGCATTCAATTATGTTAATTGTATTCACGAGTTCAGAACTCTAAAATAAGTACTTAGCATTGAAATTATACAATCGGAACATTGGATAACATGTTCAAAACCATTTGTGCACAAATTTTCACGAGGTCGCAGTTTGCGTTAAAAAATGTGCAAATGCGCATTCAATTATGTCAATTGTTCATGAGTTGAGAATTCTAGAACAAGTACTTACTATTGCAAATATGCAATTGCAACGTTGGATAACATGTTCAACAGCATTTGTTCACAAATTTGCACGAGTTCAAGTTTTGCGCTCAAACATCTGCACAATTTGTGCATCCAATTATATTGATCGTATTCATGAGTTCAGAACTCTAAAATAAGTACTTAGTATTGAAAATATGCAATCGAAACATTGGATAACATGTTCAAAACCATTTGTGAATAAATTTGCACGAGTTCATGTTTTGCGTTCAAAGATATGCAAATGTGCACAAATTGTTTATTCAATCTTGTCAATTGTATTCAATAGTTTTGAATTCTAGAATAAGTAATTAGTACTGTAGAAATGCAATTGGAGCATTGGATAACACGTTCAAAACCATTTGTGCCTAAATTTGCACAAGTTCACGTTTTGCGTTCAAACATGAGCAAATATGCACAAACGTGCATTCCATAATGTCAATTGTATTCATGGATTTATAATTCTAGCATAAGTACCTAGTATTGCAAATATACAATTGCAGCACTGGATACCATGTTCAAAAGCATTTGCTCACAAATTTGCACGAGTTCACGTTTTGCGTTCAAACATGTGCAAATGTGCACAAATTGTGCATTCAATTATGTCAATTGTATTCATGAGATAAGAACTCTAAAATAAGTACTTTGTATTGTAAATATACCATTGGAACATTGGATAACATGTTCAATACCATTTGTGCACAAATTTGCAAGAGTTCACGTTTTACGTTTAAACATGAGCAAATATGCACAAATTGTGCTTTCAATTATGTCAATTGTAATCATCGGTTCAGAAACCTAAAATAAGCAATTGTTACTTTAAATATGCATTTGGAATATTGTATAACATGTTCAAAACCATTTGTGCATAAATTTGCACGAATTCAAGTTTTGCGTTCAAAGATGCGCAAATGTGCACAAATTGTGCATTCAATTATGTCAATTGTATTCATGAGTTCAGAACTCTAAAACAAGTGCTTAGTAATGAAAATTTGCAATTGGAACATTGGATAACATGTTCAAAACCATTTGTGCACAAATTTGCACGAGTTCACGTTTTGCGTTCAAAGATGTGCAAATGTGCACAAATTGTGCATTCAATCTTGTCAATTGTATTCAAGAGTTTTGAATTCTAGAATAAGTAATTAGTACTGTAAAAATGCAATTAGAGCATTGGATAACACGTTCAAAACCATTTGTGCCTAAATTTGCACAAGTTCACGTTTTGCGTTCAAACATGAGCAAATATGCACAAATTGTGCATTCCATAATGTCAATTGTATTCATGGGTTTAGAATTCTAGCATAAGTACCTAGTATTGCAAATATACAATTGCAACACTGGATAACATGTTCAAAAGCATTTGTTCACAAATTTGCACGAGTTTACGTTTTGCGTTCAAACATGTGCAAATGTGCACAAATTGCGCATTCAATTATGTCAATTGTATTCATGAGATAAGAACTCTAAAATAAGTACTTTGTATTGTAAATATGCCATTGGAACATTGGATATCATGTTCAATACCATTTGTGCACAAATTTGCAAGAGTTCACGTTTTGCGTTTAAACATGAGCAAATATGCACAAATTGTGCATTCAATTATGTCAATTGTAATCATCGGTTCAGAAACCTAAAATAAGCAATTGTTACTGTAAATATGCATTCGGAACATTGGATAACACGTTCAAAACCATTCGTGCACAAATTTGCACGAGTTCACGTTTTGCATTCAAATGTGTGCAAATGTGCACAGATTGTGCATTCAATTATGTCAATTGTTTTCATGAGTTTAGAATTCATGAATAAGTAATTAGTATCGTAAATATGCAATTGGGAACATTGGATAGCATGTTCAAAACCATTTGCGCACAAATTTGCGTGAGTTCACGTTTTGTGTTCAAAACATATGCAAATGTGCATAAATTGTGCATTCAATTACGTCAATTGTATTCATGAATTCAGAACTCTAAAATAAGAACTAAGTATTTTTAAGTATGCAATCGTAGCATTGGATAACATGTTCAAAACCGTTTGTGCACAAATTTGCAAGAGTTCACGCTTTGGGTTCAAACATGTGCAAATGTGTACAAATTCTGGATTCAGTTACGTCAATTGTATTCATGAGTTTAGAATCCTAAAATAAGCACATAGTATTGAAAATATGCAATTGGAACAATGGATAACATGTTCAAAACCATTTGTGCGCAAATTTGCACGAGTTCACGTTTTGCGTTCAAAGATGTTCAAATGTGCACAAATTGTGCATTCAATCTTGTCAATCGTATTCAAGAGTTTTGAATTCTAGAATAAGTAATTAGTACTGTAAAAATGCAATTAGAGCATTGGATAACACGTTCAAAACCATTTGTGCCTAAATTTGCACAAGTTCACGTTTTGCGTTCAAACATGAGCAAATATGCACAAATTGTGCATTCCATAATGTCAATTGTATTCATGGGTTTAGAATTCTAGCATAAGTACCTAGTATTGCAAATATACAATTGCAACACTGGATAACATGTTCAAAAGCATTTGTTCACAAATTTGAACGAGTTCACGTTTTGCGTTCAAACATGTGCAAATGTGCACAAATTGCACATTCAATTATGTCAATTGTATTCATGAGATAAGAAATCTAAAATAAGTACTTTGTATTGTAAATATGCCATTGGAACATTGGATAACATGTTCAATACCATTTGTGCACAAATTTGCAAGAGTTCACGTTTTACGTTTAAACATGAGCAAATATGCACAAATTGTGCATTCAATTATGTCAATTGTAATCATCGATTCAGAAACCTAAAATAAGCAATTGTTACTTTAAATATGCATTTGGAACATTGTATAACATGTTCAAAACCATTTGTGCATAAATTTGCATGAATTCAAGTTTTGCGTTCAAAGATGCGCAAATGTGCACAAATTGTGCATTCAATTATGTCAATTGTATTCATGAGTTCAGAACTCTAAAACAAGTGCTTAGTAATGAAAATATGCAATTAGAACATTGGATAACATGTTCAAAACCATTTGTGCACAAATTTGCACGAGTTCACGTTTTGCGTTCAAAGATGTGCAAATGTGCACAAATTGTGCATTCAATCTTGTCAATTGTATTCAAGAGTTTTGAATTCTAGAATAAGTAATTAGTACTATAAAAATGCAATTAGAGCATTGGATAACACGTTCAAAACCATTTGTGCCTAAATTTGCACAAGTTCACGTTTTGCGTTCAAACATGAGCAAATATGCACAAATTGTGCATTCCGTAATGTCAATTGTATTCATGGGTTTAGAATTCTAGCATAAGTACCTAGTATTGCAAATATACAATTGCAACACTGGATAACATGTTCAAAAGCATTTGTTCACAAATTTGCACGAGTTCACGTATTGCGTTCAAACATGTGCAAATGTGCACAAATTGCGCATTCAATTATGTCAATTGTATTCATGAGATAAGAACTCTAAAATAAGTACTTTGTATTGTAAATATGCCATTGGAACATTGGATATCATGTTCAATACCATTTGTGCACAAATTTGCAAGAGTTCACATTTTACGTTTAAACATGAGCAAATATGCACAAATTGTGCATTCAATTATGTCAATTGTAATCATCGGTTCAGAAACCTAAAATAAGCAATTGTTACTGTAAATATGCATTCAGAACATTGGATAACACGTTCAAAACCATTCATGCACAAATTTGCACGAGTTCACGTTTTGCATTCAAACGTGTGCAAATGTGCACAAATTGTGCATTCAATTATGTCAATTGTTTTCATGAGTTTAGAATTCATGAATAAGTAATTAGTATCGTAAATATGCAATTGGGAACATTGGATAGCATGTTCAAAACCATTTGCGCACAAATTTGCGTGAGTTCACGTTTTGTGTTCAAAACATGTGCAAATGTGCATAAATTGTGCATTCAATTACGTCAATTGTATTCATGAATTCAGAACTCTAAAATAAGAATTAAGTATTTTTAAGTATGCAATCGTAGCATTGGATAACATGTTCAAAACCGTTTGTGCACAAATTTGCAAGAGTTCACGCTTTGGGTTCAAACATGTGCAAATGTGTACAAATTCTGCATTCAGTTACGTCAATTGTATTCATGAGTTTATAATCCTAAAATAAGCACATAGTATTGAAAATATGCAATTGGAACATTGTATAACATGTTCAAAACCATTTGTGCATAAATTTGCACGAGTTCAAGTTTTGCGTTCAAAGATGCGCAAATGTGCACAAATTGTGCATTCAATTATGTCAATTGTATTCATGAGGTCAGAACTCTAAAACAAGTGCTTATTAATGTAAATATGCAATTGGAACATTGGATAACATGTTCAAAACCATTTGTGCACAAATTTGCACGAGTTCACGTTTTGCGTTCAAACATGTACAAATGTGCACAAATTGTGCATTCAACTCTGTCAATTGTATTCATGAGTTTAGAATTCTATAATGAGTACCTAGTATTGCAAATATGCAATTGCAACATTGGATAACATGTTCAAAAACATTTGTTCGTAAATTTGCACAAGTTCACGTTTTGTGTTCAAATATGTGCAAATGTGCAGAAATTCTGCATTCAATTATTTCAATTATATTCATGAGTTGAGAACTCTAGAATAAGTACTTAGTATTTGTAAATATGCAATTGGAACATTGGATAACAGGTTCAAAACCATTTGGGCACAAATTTGCAAGAGTTCACGTTTTGCGTTTAAACATGAGCAAATATGCACAAATTGTGCATTCAATTATGTCAATTGTAATCATCGGTTCAGAAACCTAAAATAAGCAATTGTTACTTTAAATATGCATTTGGAACATTGTATAACATGTTCAAAACCATTTGTGCATAAATTTGCACGAATTCAAGTTTTGCGTTCAAAGATGCGCAAATGTGCACAAATTGTGCATTCAATTATGTCAATTGTATTCATGAGTTCAGAACTCTAAAACAAGTGCTTAGTAATGTAAATATGCAATTGGAACATTGGATAGCATGTTCAAAACCATTTGTGCACAAATTTGCACGAGTTCACGTTTTGCGTTCAAAGATGTGCAAATGTGCACAAATTGTGCATTCAATCTTGTCAATCGTATTCAAGAGTTTTGAATTCTAGAATAAGTAATTAGTACTATAAAAATGCAATTAGAGCATTGGATAACACGTTCAAAACCATTTGTGCCTAAATTTGCACAAGTTCACGTTTTGCGTTCAAACATGAGCAAATATGTACAAATTGTGCATTCCATAATGTCAATTGTATTCATCGGTTTAGAATTCTAGCATAAGTACCTAGTATTGCAAATATACAATTGCAACACTGGATAACATGTTCAAAAGCATTTGTTCACAAATTTGCACGAGTTCACGTTTTGCGTTCAAACATGTGCAAATGTGCACAAATTGCGCATTCAATTATGTCAATTGTATTCATGAGATAAGAACTCTAAAATAAGTACTTTGTATTGTAAATATGCCATTGGAACATTGGATAACATGTTCAATACCATTTGTGCACAAATTTGCAAGAGTTCACGTTTTCCGTTTAAACATGAGCAAATATGCACAAATTGTGCATTCAATTATGTCAATTGTAATCATCGGTTCAGAAACCTAAAATAAGCAATTGTTACTGTAAATATGCATTTGGAACATTGGATAACACGTTCAAAACCATTCGTGCACAAATTTGCACGAGTTCGCGTTTTGCATTCAAACGTGTGCAAATGTGCACAAATTGTGCATTCAATTATTTCAATTGTTTTCATGAGTTTAGAATTCATGAATAAGTAATTAGTATCGTAAATATGCAATTGGGAACATTGGATAGCATGTTCAAAACCATTTGCGCATAAATTTGCGTGAGTTCACGTTTTGTGTTCAAAACATGTGCAAATGTGCATAAATTGTGCATTCAATTATGTCAATTGTATTCATGAATTCAGAACTCTAAAATAAGAACTAAGTATTTTTAAGTATGCAATCGTAGCATTGGATAACATGTTCAAAACCGTTTGTGCACAAATTTCCAAGAGTTCACGCTTTGGGTTCAAACATGTGCAAATGTGTACAAATTCTGCATTCAGTTACGTCAATTGTATTCATGAGTTTATAATCCTAAAATAAGCACATAGTATTGAAAATATGCAATTGGAACATTGTATAACATGTTCAAAACCATTTGTGCATAAATTTGCACGAGTTCAAGTTTTGCGTTCAAAGATGCGCAAATGTGCACAAATTGTGCATTCAATTATGTCAATTGTATTCATGAGGTCAGAACTCTAAAACAAGTTCTTAGTAATGTAAATATGCAATTGGAACATTGGATAACATGTTCAAAACCATTTGTGCACAAATTTGCACGAGTTCACGTTTTGCGTTCAAACATGTACAAATGTGCACAAATTGTGCATTCAACTCTGTCAATTGTATTCATGAGTTTAGAATTCTATAATGAGTACCTAGTACTGCAAATATGCAATTGCAACATTGGATAATATGTTCAAAAACATTTGTTCGCAAATTTGCACAAGTTCACGTTTTGCGTTCAAATATGTGCAAATGTGCAGAAATTCTGCATTCAATTATGTCAATTATATTCATGAGTTCAGAACTCTAGAATAAGTACTTAGTATTTGTAAATATGCAATTGGAACATTGGATAACAGGTTCAAAACCATTTGTGCACAAATTTGCAAGAGTTCACGTTTTGCGTTTAAACATGAGCAAATATGCACAAATTGTGCATTCAATTATGTCAATTGTAATCATCGGTTCAGAAACCTAAAATAAGCAATTGTTACTTTAAATATGCATTTGGAACATTGTATAACATGTTCAAAACCATTTGTGCATAAATTTGCACGAATTCAAGTTTTGCGTTCAAAGATGCGCAAATGTGCACAAATTGTGCATTCAATTATGTCAATTGTATTCATGAGTTCAGAACTCTAAAACAAGTGCTTAGTAATGTAAATATGCAATTGGAACATTGGATAGCATGTTCAAAACCATTTGTGCACAAATTTGCACGAGTTCACGTTTTGCGTTCAAAGATGTGCAAATGTGCACAAATTGTGCATTCAATCTTGTCAATCGTATTCAAGAGTTTTGAATTCTAGAATAAGTAATTAGTACTGTAAAAATGCAATTAGAGCATTGGATAACACGTTCAAAACCATTTGTGCCTAAATTTGCACAAGTTCACGTTTTGCGTTCAAACATGAGCAAATATGCACAAATTGTGCATTCCATAATGTCAATTGTATTCATGGGTTTAGAATTCTAGCATAAGTACCTAGTATTGCAAATATACAATTGCAGCACTGGATAACTTGTTCAAAAGCATTTGTTCACAAATTTGCACGAGTTCACGTTTTGCGTTCAAACATGTGCAAATGTGCACAAATTGCGCATTCAATTATGTCAGTTGTATTCATGAGATAAGAACTCTAAAATAAGTACTTTGTATTGTAAATATGCCATTGGAACATTGGATAACATGTTCAATACCATTTGTGCACAAATTTGCAAGAGTTCACGTTTTCCGTTTAAACATGAGCAAATATGCACAAATTGTGCATTCAATTATGTCAATTGTAATCATCGGTTCAGAAACCTAAAATAAGCAATTGTTACTGTAAATATGCATTTGGAACATTGGATAACACGTTCAAAACCATTCGTGCATAAATTTGCTCGAGTTCACATTTTGCATTCAAACGTGTGCAAATGTGCACAAATTGTGCATTCAATTATGTCAATTGTTTTCATGAGTTTAGAATTCATGAATAAGTAATTAGTATCGTAAATATGCAATTGGGAACATTGGATAGCATGTTCAAAACCATTTGCGCACAAATTTGCGCGAGTTCACATTTTGTGTTCAAAACATGTGCAAATGTGCACAAATTGTGCATTAAATTACGTCAATTGTATTCATGAATTCAGAACTCTAAAATAAGAACTAAGTATTTTTAAGTATGCAATTGAAGCAATTGATAACATGTTCAAAACCGTTTGTGCACAAATTTGCACGAGTTCACGTTTTGGGTTCAAACATGTGCAAATGTGTACAAATTCTGCATTCAGTTATGTCAATTGTATTCATGAGTTTAGAATCCTAAAATAAGTACATTGTATTGAAAATATGCAATTGGAAAATTGTATAATATGTTCAAAACCATTTGTGCATAAATTTGCACGAGTTCAAGTTTTGCATTCAAAGATGCGCAAATGTGCACAAATTGTGCATTCAGTTATGTCAATTGTGTTTAAGAGTTTTGAATTCTAGAATAAGTAATTAGTACTGTAAAAATGAAATTGGAGCATTGGATAACACGTTCAAAACTATTTGTGCCTAAATTTGCACAAGTTCACGTTTTGCGTTCAAACATGTGCAAATGTGCACAAATTGTGCATTCAATTCTGTCAATTGTATTCATGAGTTTAGAATTCTATAATGAGTACCTAGTATTGCAAATATGCAATTGCAACATTGGATAACATGTTCAAAAGCATTTGTTCGCAAATTTGCACGAGTTCACGTTTTGCGTTCAAATATGTGCAAATGTGCACAAATTCTGCATTCAATTATGTCAATTGTATTCATGAGTTCAGAACTCTAGAATAAGTACTTAGTATTTGTAAATATGCAATTGGAACATTGGATAACATGTTCAAAACCATTTGTGCATAAATTTGCACGTTTTGCGTTCAAACATGTGCAAATGTGGACAAATCATGCATTCAATTATGTCAATTGTGTTCATGAGATTAGAATTCGAGAACAAGTACTTAGTATTGCAAATATTCAATTGGAACATTGGATAACATTTTCGAAAGCATTTGTTCATAAATTTGCACGAGTTCAAGTTTAGTGTTCAAACATGTGCGAATGTGCACAAAGTGTGCATTCTATTATGTCAATTGTATTCACGAGTTCAGAACTCTAAAATAAGTACTTAGCATTGAAAATATACAATCGGAACATTGGATAACATGTTCAAAACCATTTGTGCACAAATTTGCACGAGGTCGCATTTTGCGTTCAAACATGCGCAAATGCGCATTCAATTATGTCAATTGTGTTCATGAGTTGAGAATTCTAGAACAAGTACTTACTATTGAAAATATGCAATTGCAACGTTGGATAACATGTTCAAAAGCATTTGTTCACAAATTTGCACGAGTTCAAGATTTGCGCTCAAACATGTGCACAATTTGTGCATCCAATTATATCGATCGTATTCATGAGTTCAGAACTCTAAAATAAGTACTTAGTATTGAAAATATGCAATCGGAACATTGGATAACATGTTCAAAACCATTTGTGAATAAATTTGCACGAGTTCAAGTTTTGCGTTCAAAGATGTGCAAATGTGCACAAATTGTGCATTCAATCTTGTCAATTGTATTCAAGAGTTTTGAATTCTAGAATAAGTAATTAGTACTGTAAAAATGCAATTGGAGCATTGGATAACACGTTCAAAACCATTTGTGCCTAAATTTACACAAGTTCACGTTTTGCATTCAAACGTGTGCAAATGTGCACAAATTGTGCATTCAATTATGTCAATTGTTTTCATGAGTTTAGAATTCATGAATAAGTAATTAGTATCATAAATATGCAATTGGGAACATTGGATAGCATGTTCAAAACCATTTGCGCACAAATTTGCGCGAGTTCACGTTTTGTGTTCAAAACATCTGCAAATGTGCACAAATTGTGCATTCAATTATGTCAATTGTATTCATGAATTCAGAACTCTAAAATAAGAACTAAGTATTTTTAAGTATGCAATTGAAGCATTGGATAACATCCACAAATTTGCACGAGTTCATGTTTTGGGTTCAAACATTTGCAAATGTGTACAAATTCTGCATTCAATTATGTCAATTGTATTCATGAGTTTATAATCCTAAAATAAGTACATAGTATTGAAAATATGCAATTGGAACATTGTACAACATGTTCAAAACCATTTGTGCATAAATTTGCACGAGTTCAAGTTTTGCGTTCAAAGATGCGCAAATGTGCACAAATTGTGCATTCAATTATGTCAATTGTATTCATGAGTTCAAAACTCTAAAACAAGTGCTTAGTAATGTAAATACGCAATTGGAACATTGGATAACATATTCAAAACCATTTGTGCACAAATTTGCATGAGTTCACATTTTGCGTTCAAACATGTGCAAATGTGCACAAATTGTGCATTCAATTCTGTCAATTGTATTCATGAGTTTAGAATTCTATAATGAGTACCTAGTACTGCAAATATGCAATTGCAACATTGGATAATGGTACGAACCCTACCTATAACAGAGATAGAACGCGCATCCAACTTTGAAATCGTTGCCCAAGATCGTCAAGATGAGGTCGTGAAGGTGGAGCTAAACCCCTTGCTTATTGATTTGAAGCAAGATACTTAGCTATTATAAGATGAACAATCATACAATTCTAAGTTTAATCTAACCTAGCAATTGTAATGAAAGGTAGAAGTGAAACAATTCAAGTAAACTTGCAAAGTTTCAAAAGAACAAAGTTCAAGGAAAAAACCTCATTGTTAAAATTTCAATAGTTCTTAAATTCGTATGTCATAGGGTTAGCCCTTATATAGGCATGTAAACAACCTAATCCTTAAAGGAAAAGGTTCTATTCCTTATTCCCAAAGATACCTATATAGGAAAATCCTTAATTAAGGAGATTTCCTTTAAAATAGGACAACTAATGACAACTAATGACAACTCATCTTTGGAAATTCAAAATTGACAACTCATTACAATTCATGACAACTAAGCAAAATGAAAACTCATGACAACTAAGCATTAAAGCATGCCATGTCACATGCCATGTCATATGTTGACCATTGATCATTGACTTTGACTTGTTGACTATTTGACTTTGACTTTGACTTGTTGACTTTGACTTGGAATATTCTTGAATCTTCTACCATCTTCTAGAATCTTCTAGAATCTTCCTTATTGACTCCAAAATATGAATAAAAAAAACAACTTCCAAATTCGTCCAATTCAAGCTAATTAATTTCAGAATAAGAAATTAAGCTAATTAGCTTGAATTCTTCATCATGCTGCTCCAAGCTTGTACTTGTAGTCAAATCCACCAACTTGCTTGTAATGTGAAAGACAAGCAAATTCAATGCTTGTTTGAACTTCTTCGTCCTTGATCTTGTCATTGGTCCCTCATAATGCAATGGATCACTTGGTTTGATGGGCTTGCTTAGCTTGGTTGCATCATTCCCCCCTTCCTCAAGATGATTCGTCCTCGAATCAGCACCTACATTAAAATCAAAAAGAGATAAATCAGCAACATTAAATGTAGCACTTACACCATACTCACCGGGTAAGTCAATCTTATAAGCATTGTCATTGATGCGCTCTAACACTTGGAAGGGTCCATCACCACGGGGCATCAACTTAGATTTCCTTTGAGTAGGAAACCTTTCTTTACGCAAATGTACCCAAACCCAATCACCTGGTTCAAATACAACTTTTATGCACCCCTTGTTTGCATGTTTGGCATATTGCTCATTCTTTCTTTCAAGATTTGCTTGCACCTTTTCATGTAAGGACTTCACAAATTCTGCCTTCTTCTTTCCATCTAGATTTACTTGTTCACTTAAAGGTAAAGCAATCAAATCTAAAGGACTCAACGGAATAAAACCATAAACAATCTCAAAAGGACAAAAATTGGTAGAAGAATGCATACTACGATTATATGCAAATTCAATATGTGGCAAGCAATCTTCCCATTATTTCAAATTATGCCTAACCATGGTTCTTAGTAATTGAGATAAAGTTCTATTAACTACCTCAGTTTGCCCATCAGTTTGTTGATGACAGGTTGTAGAAAATAAAAGTTTAGTGCCCAATTTACCCCACAAAGTCTTCCAAAAGTAGCTTAAAAATTTAGCATCTCTATCACTCACAATTGTTCTAGGCATGCCATGCAAACGAACAATCTCTTTAAAGAATAAATCCGCAACATGTTGTGCATCATTAGTTTTTCTACATGATATAAAGTGAGCCATTTTAGAAAACCTATCTACAACAACATATATTGAATCATGTCCTTGCCTAGTCCTAGGTAAACCAAGCACAAAATCCATGGAAATATCAATCCAAGGTGAACTAGGCACCGGTAAAGGCATATATAAACCATGTGGTTTTAACTTAGACTTAGCTTGTTTACACACAATGCACTTATCATAAATTCTAACAACATCTTTTTTCATGTTAGGCCAATAAAAATGATCATGTAAAACATCTAAAGTCTTGGCTATACCAAAATGTCCCAATAAACCACCCTCATGTGCTTCACAAACAAGTAATTCACGCATAGAACAGTTAGGAACACACAACCATTTCTCTTTAAATAAGTAACCATCATGCCTATAGAACTTCTCAAAAGCAATATTTTCACATGCATGATAAACACTACCAAAATCACTGTCATTCTCATATAACTCTTTTATGTATTCAAATCCTAGCAATTTAGCATCTAACGAAGCAAGTAAAGTATACCTTCTTGAAAGTGCATCAGCCACAAAATTCTCTTTACCTTGCTTGTATTTAATGACATAAGGAAATGACTCAATGAATTCACTCCACCTAGCATGTCGTTTGTTAAGCTTATTTTGCCCCTTCAAGTGCTTCAAGGATTCATGATCAGTATGTATCACGAACTCTTTAAGCAATAAATAATGCTGCCATGTCTCCAGAGCGCGAACTAAGGCATACATCTCTTTGTCATAAGTGGGGTACTTCAAGCTTGCACCATTTAACTTTTCACTAAAATAAGCAATTGGTTGTCCATCTTGCATTAGAACAGTCCCAATTCCAAAACCTAAAGCATCACATTCAATTTCAAATGTTTTAGAAAAATTAGGTTGAGTAAGTAAAGGAGCAGATGTCAACTTATCCTTAAGCATGTTAAATGCTTGTTCTTGTGCTTCTCCCCACTTGAAGCCAACATTTTTCTTAATGACTTCGGTCAATGGCACTGCAATGGTACTAAAATCCCTCACAAATCGCCTATAAAAGCTTGTAAGACCATGAAAACTTCGCACATCACTAACTCCTCTAGGCGTAGGCCAGTCTTTAATTGCCTTGACCTTCTCTTCATCTACCTCTATTCCTTTTGCACTAACAACAAAGCCTAAGAAAACAAGCTTATGTGTGCAAAAACTACACTTTTTGAGGTTAGCATACAAACATTCCTTACGTAGCACTTCCAAAACCAAATGCACATGTTCAATATGCTCTTCCAAAGATTTACTATATATAAGTATATCATTAAAATAAAAAACCATAAATTTTCCAATGAAAGCAAGTAAAACATGGTTCATTAATCTCATAAAAGTGCTAGGTGCATTAGTTAAACCAAAAGGCATGACTAACCACTCATATAAACCATATTTTGTTTTAAATGCAGTTTTCCACTCATTACCCTCTTTCATGCGAATTTGATGATAACCACTTTTCAAATCAATCTTGGAAAATATAATAGCCCCATGCAACTCATCAAACATATCATCTAACCTAGGAATAGGATGATGATACTTTACCGTTATTTTATTAATTGCATGACAATCAACACACATTCTCCAAGTGCCATCCTTCTTAGGCACAAGTAAAATCGAAACGGCACATGGGCTCATGCTTTCTCGAATGTAACCTTTGTTCATAAGATCCTCAACTTGCCTTTGCAACTCTTTGGTTTCCTCAGGATTGCATCTATACGCGGGTCTATTTGGAATTGTAGAACCAGGTACAAAGTCAATTTGATGCTCTATTCCTCTTATTGGCGGTAAACCACTAGGAATATCATCGGGGAACACATCTTGAAATTCCTGTAATAATCTCACAAAAGAACTAGGCAAAGAAGGGTCAAGATCGTTAGAGCTCAAATAACATTCCTTGTAAATAAGTACAAGCATAGGCTGCCTTAAAAGTAAAGCTTTCCTCACATCTTTTTCTTTTGCATAAAAACTTGCTTTTCTCTCTTGTGTTACCTTATTCACACTCAACTCTCCTTCTGCATGCGCATCACTCTTTTTTTCTCATTGTGCATCCCCTCAAGCTCTCCTTTTTCCACTCTTTGCTCACTCCTCTCATTGCTTTTCTCACAGCTTTCCTTTTGCTTGTTTGCCTTTTCTTTTTTATGCAAACTCTCTCTCTCTCTTTTTATTGCTTTTTCTTTTTCAAACTCTTCAAATCTTTGCTTTAGGACTTTTTGGTCCTCATACACTTCTTTAGGGGTTAAAGGTTTAAGGGTAATGGGTAAATCATTCATTACAAAAGAATATCTATTAGAGAACCCATTATGATTAGCCCTCCTATCATATTGCCAAGGACGCCCCAAAAGAATATGATAAGCTTGCATAGGCACTACATCACACAATACTTCATCTTCATATTTGCCTATGGAAAATGCTATCTTCACTTGTTTAGTTACTTTTATCTCCCCATAATCATTCAGCCATTGCAATGTGTAAGGCCTAGGGTGCTTCATGGTATATAAATGCAATTTCTCAACTAACATGGTGCTAGCTACATTTGTGCAACTACCGCCATCAATGATCATACAACATACCTTATCTTGCACCTTGCATCTAGTGTGAAAGATGTTCTCACGTTGTGCCTCATCCTCCATCTTGGTTTGCACATTCATGATTCGCCTTGTAACAAGCAATTCACCATGTGATGGACTTTGTACAGCCTCATCATCACTTGCATCCTCAAGCTCAGGCATCTCCAAATTGCACTCATCATCATCACTTTCACTAAAGACTTCGCTACCCCTCATCGTCATGGTGCGCTTATTTGGGTAGTTAGAAGAGATATGCCCATAACCCAAACATTTAAAACATTGAACATCACGAGATCATTTAGTTTGAGTTTCACCTTTGTCTTTGGTCTTGGCATTGCCCCCTTCGTTTCCTCCTTTATTGTTGTCAAATTTTGCCTTAGTGAAGCTTTTATCTCCATTCTTCCAATTTGACTTCCATGAAGCACTAGAAGAAGTTGAATTGCCTTTGGAATTCTTGAACTTCAATTGCTTCTCAATCTTGATCGCCATGTGCAACATATCATTCATGTCAACATAGTGATGTAATTCCACTAAGTCGGCTATGTTTCTATTCAGCCCATGCAAAAACCTCGCCATTGTTGCCTCACGGTCTTCATCAATATTTGCTCTAATCATAGCTATCTCCATTGTTTGATGGTACTCCTCTACACTTTTAGATCCTTGCATAAGGTTATGAAGTTTATTATACAATTCTCTATAATAGTGTGTAGGAACAAACCTCTTGCGCATGATTGCCTTCATCTCCTCCCATGTCTCAATAGGTCGATCATGGTTCCTTCTTCTACTAGTCACCAATTGATCCCACCAAACAAGTGCATAATCGGTAAACTCTACGGCAGCTAGCTTCACCTTCTTTTCTTCGGAATATTGATTGCACTCAAAGATGAACTCCACTTTTTTCTCCCACTCCAAATAGGCTTCGGCATCACTTTTGCCTTGAAAGCTTGGAATTTTCATCTTAATGCTTCCCAAGTTGTTATCAACTCTTGCATGTCCATTTCTGCCTGAATTGGATGTTTGTTTTTCATCCTCTTGTTCATGTCTCCCATGAGTTCTAGTATTGATTATACTAGCATCTCCATGATGACTTGACTCTATCTTGTCTATTCGGTCTGCCAAGTCTCCAATTTGGTTTACCAAATCTAGTCTCAACTTGTCAAACAATTGGGTCATGGATTTCATGTACATCTTTTGATCGGGCATTCCTTCTTCACCTTCTTGAGTCATTACTTTAATTTTTCCTACAAGAAATTATTAGTAACAATAAAAAGGATCTCACCAAACACTCCCTTACGTGTTTCGCTCAATTTAAATGGTACTTACACTCATGTTTCACTCAATAAGGCTCTTACACTTTTATGAGCTCACCACTCGCCTTTTATCACTTAAATTCCCCAAATCTTAGTTCTAATAAAACTAATGCAAATTATACAAAAATTGCTCAATCAACTCAACACCACAATCATAAAAATCAAATTAAACTCAAAATTCAAAGTGACTATTCACGAATCAAATAAATAAGAAAATAAGCAAGTGAACAAAACTTAGCTCAAAATCAAGAAAAACCCAATTTTTAGAAGCCAAGAAATCATACACAATGAAAATTAACAAAAGAAGTCAAATTTGAGTTATAAACCCACAAACACAACCAAAACACAATTCTGAATTAAAACAAAGTAACAATTTTTTTTCTCAATAGATATGGAAATTGAATAAACTAACTCAATTAAGGGTCTTTTGATAGATTTTGAACCCTTTTGCATAAAACACAATGATTGGTGTTTTTTTTTTTTTTGAGATTGAGAAGAATTGAGAAGAAGAAGAAGAAATTATGAACGAAAATTAAATTATAAATAACCAAACCTTGAAGTTTGGCTCTGATACCAAACTGATACGAACCCTACCTATAACAGAGATAGAACACGCATCCAACTTTGAAATCGTTGCCCAAGATCGTCAAGATGAGGTTGTGAAGATGGAGCTAAACCCCTTGCTTATTGATTTGAAGCAAGATACTTAGCTATTATAAGATGAACAATCATACAATTCTAAGTTTAATCTAACCTAGCAATTATAATGAAAGGTAGAAGTGAAACAATTCAAGTAAACTTGCAAAGTTTCAAAAGAACAAAGTTCAAGGAAAAAATCTCATTATTAAAATTTCAATAGTTCTTAAATTCGTATGGCATAGGGTTAGCCCTTATATAGGCATGTAAACAACCTAATCCTTAAAGGAAAAGGTTCTATTCCTTATTCCCAAAGATACTTATAGAGGAAAATCCTTAATTAAGGAGATTTCCTTTAAAATAGGACAACTAATGACAACTCATCTTTGAAAAGTCAAAATTGACAACTCATTACAATTCATGACAACTAAGCAAAATGACAACTCATGACAACTAAGCATTAAAGCATGCCATGTCACATGCCATGTCATATGTTGACCATTGATCATTGACTTTGACTTGTTGACTATTTGACTTTGACTTTGACTTATTGACTTTGACTTGAAATATTCTTGAATCTTCTACCATCTTCTAGAATCTTCTAGAATCTTCCTTATCGACTCCAAAATATGAATAAAAAAAACAACTTCCAAATTCATCCAATTCAAGCTAATTAATTTTAGAATAGGAAATTAAGCTAATTAGCTTGAATTCTTCATCATGCGGCTCCAACCTTGTACTTGTAGTCAAATCCACCAACTTGCTTGTAATGTGAAAGACAAGCAAATTCAATGCTTGTTTGAACTTCTTTGTCCTTGATCTTGTCATTGGTCCCTCATAATGCAATGGATCACTTGGTTTGATGGGCTTGCTTAGCTTGGTTGCATCAGATAACATGTTCAAAAGCATTTGTTCGCAAATTTGCACGAGTTCACGTTTTGCGTTCAAATACGTGCAAATGTGCACAAATTGTGCATTCAATTATGTCAATTGTATTCATGAGTTCAGAACTCTAAAACAAGTGCTTAGTAATGTAAATATGCAATTGGAACATTGGATAACATGTTCAAAACCATTTGTGCACAAATTTGCACGAGTTCACGTTTTGCGTTCAAACATGTGCAAATGTGCACAAATTGTGCATTCAATTCTGTCAATTGTATTCATGAGTTTAGAATTCTATAATGAGTACCTAGTATTGCAAATATGAAATTGCAACATTGGATAACATGTTCAAAAGCATTTGTTTGCAAATTTGCACGAGTTCACGTTTTGCGTTCAAATATGTGCAAATGTGCACAAATTCTGCATTCAATTATGTCAATTGTATTCATGAGTTCAGAACTCTAGAATAAGTACTTAGTATTTGTAAATATGCAATTGGAACATTGGATAACATGTTCAAAACCATTTGTTCACAAATTTGCACGTTTTGCGTTCAAACATGTGCAAATGTGGACAAATTGTGCATTCAATTATGTCAATTGTGTTCATGAGATTAGAATTCGAGAACAAGTACTTAGTATTGCAAATATTCAATTGGAACATTGGATAACATATTCGAAAGCATTTGTCCACAAATTTGCACGAGTTCAAGTTTAGCGTTCAAATATGTGCGAGTGTGCACAAAGTGTGCATTCAATTATGTCAATTGTATTCATGAGTTCAGAACTCTAAAATAAGTACTTAGTATTGAAAATATGCAATCGGAACAATGGATAATATGTTCAAAACCATTTGTGAATAAATTTGCACGAGTTCAAGTTTTGCGTTCAAAGATGTGCAAATGTGCACAAATTGTGCATTCAATCTTGTCAATTGTATTTAAGAGTTTTGAATTCTAGAATAAGTAATTAGTACTGTAAAAATGCAATTGGAGCATTGGATAACACGTTGAAAACCATTTGTGCCTAAATTTGCACAGGTTCACGTTTTGCGTTCAAACATGAGCAAATATGCACAAATTGTGCATTCCATAATGTCAATTGTATTCATGGGTTTAGAATTCTAGCATAAGTACCTAGTATTGCAAATATACAATTGTAGCACTGGATAACCTGTTCAAAAGCATTTGTTCACAAATTTGCACGAGTTCACGTTTTGCGTTCAAACATGTGCAAATGTGCACAAATTGCGCATTCAATTATGTGAATTGTATTCATGAGATAAGAACTCTAAAATAAGTACTTTGTATTATAAATATGCCATTGGAAAATTGGATAACATGTTCAATACCATTTGTGCACAAATTTCCAAGAGTTCACATTTTGCGTTTAAACATGAGCAAATATGCATAAATTGTGCATTCAATTATGTCAATTGTAATCATCGGTTCAGAAACCTAAAATAAGTAATTGTTACTGTAAATATGCATTTGGAACATTGGATAACACGTTCAAAACCATTCATGCAAAAATTTGCACGAGTTCACGTTTTGCATTCAAACGTGTGCAAATGTGCACAAATTGTGCATTCAATTATGTCAATTGTTTTCATGAGTTCAGAATTCATGAATAAGTAATTAGTATCGTAAATATGCAATTGGGAACATTGGATAGCATGTTCAAAAGCATTTGCGCACAAATTTGCGCGAGTTCACGTTTTACGTTCAAAACATGTGCAAATGTGCACAAATTGTGCATTCAATTATGTCAATTGTATTCATGAATTCAGAACTCTAAAATAAGAAATAAGTATTTTTAAGTATGCAATTGAAGCACTGGATAACATGTTCAAAACCGTTTGTGCACAAATTTGCACGAGTTCACGTTTTGGGTTCAAACATGTGCAAATGTGTACAAATTCTACATTCAATTATGTCAATTGTATTCATGAGTTTAGAATCCTAAAATAAGTACATAGTATTGAAAATATGTAATTGGAACATTGTATAACATGTTCAAAACCATTTGTGCATAAATTAGCACGAGTTCAAGTTTTACGTTCAAAGATGCGCAAATGTGCACAAATTGTGCATTCAATTATGTCAATTGTATTCATGAGTTCAGAACTCTAAAACAAGTGCTTAGTAATGTAAATATGCAATTGGAACATTGGATAACATGTTCAAAACCATTTGTGCACAAATTTGCACGAGTTCACGTTTTGCGTTCAAACATGTGCAAATGTGCACAAATTGTGCATTCAATTCTGTCAATTGTATTCATGAGTTTAGAATTCTATAATGAGTACCTAGTATTGCAAATATGAAATTGCAACATTGGATAACATGTTCAAAAGCATTTGTTTGCAAATTTGCACGAGTTCACGTTTTGCGTTCAAATATGTGCAAATGTGCACAAATTCTGCATTCAATTATGTCAATTGTATTCATGAGTTCAGAACTCTAGAATAAGTACTTAGTATTTGTAAATATGCAATTGGAACATTGGATAACATGTTCAAAACCATTTGTTCACAAATTTGCACGTTTTGCGTTCAAACATGTGCAAATGTGGACAAATTGTGCATTCAATTATGTTAATTGTGTTCATGAGATTAGAATTCGAGAACAAGTACTTAGTATTGCAAATATTCAATTGGAACATTGGATAACATGTTTGAAAGCATTTGTCCACAAATTTGCACGAGTTCAAGTTTAGCGTTTAAATATGTGCGAATGTGCACAAAGTGTGCATTCAATTATGTCAATTGTATTCATGAGTTCAGAACTCTAAAATAAGTACTTAGTATTGAAAATATGCAATCGGAACATTGGATAATATGTTCAAAACCATTTGTGAATAAATTTGCACGAGTTCAAGTTTTGCGTTCAAAGATGTGCAAATGTGCACAAATTGTGCATTCAATCTTGTCAATTGTATTTAAGAGTTTTGAATTCTAGAATAAGTAATTAGTACTGTAAAAATGCTATTGGAGCATTGGATAACACGTTGAAAACCATTTGTGCCTAAATTTGCACAGGTTCACGTTTTGCGTTCAAACATGAGCAAATATGCACAAATTGTGCATTCCATAATGTCAATTGTATTCATGGGTTTAGAATTCTAGTATAAGTACCTAGTATTGCAAATATACAATTGTAGCACTGGATAACCTGTTCAAAAGCATTTGTTCACAAATTTGCACGAGTTCACGTTTTGTGTTCAAACATGTGCAAATGTGCACAAATTGCGCATTCAATTATGTCAATTGTATTCATGAGATAAGAACTCTAAAATAAGTACTTTGTATTATAAATATGCCATTGGAAAATTGGATAACATGTTCAATACCATTTGTGCACAAATTTCCAAGAGTTCACGTTTTGCGTTTAAACATGAGCAAATATGCATAAATTGTACATTCAATTATGTCAATTGTAATCATCGGTTCAGAAACCTAAAATAAGCAATTGTTACTGTAAATATGCATTTGGAACATTGGATAACACGTTCAAAACCATTCATGCAAAAATTTGCACGAGTTCACGTTTTGCATTCAAACGTGTGCAAATGTGCACAAATTGTGCATTCAATTATGTCAATTGTTTTCATGAGTTCAGAATTCATGAATAAGTAATTAGTATCATAAATATGCAATTGGGAACATTGGATAGCATGTTCAAAAGCATTTGCGCACAAATTTGCGCGAGTTCACGTTTTATGTTCAAAACATGTGCAAATGTGCACAAATTGTGTATTCAATTATGTCAATTGTATTCATGAATTCAGAACTCTAAAATAAGAAATAAGTATTTTTAAGTATGCAATTGAAGCACTGGATAACATGTTCAAAACCATTTGTGCAAAAATTTGCACGAGTTCACATTTTGGGTTCAAACATGTGCAAATGTGTACAAATTCTACATTCAATTATGTCAATTGTATTCATGAGTTTAGAATCCTAAAATAAGTACATAGTATTGAAAATATGCAATTGGAACATTGTATAACATGTTCAAAACCATTTGTGCATAAATTAGCACGAGTTCAAGTTTTACGTTCAAAGATGCGCAAATGTGCACAAATTGTGCATTCAATTATGTCAATTGTATTCATGAGTTCAGAACTCTAAAACAAGTGCTTAGTAATGTAAATATGCAATTGGAACGTTGGATAACATGTTTAAAACCATTTGTGCACAATGTTGCATGAGTTCACGTTTTGCGTTCAAACATGTGCAAATGTGCACAAATTTGCATTCAATTCTGTCAATTGTATTCATGAGTTTAGAATTCTATAATGAGTACCTAGTACTGCAAATATGCAATTGCAACATTGGATAACATGTTCCAAAGCATTTGTTCGTAAATTTGCACGAGTTCACGTTTTGCGTTCAAATATATGGAAATGTGCACAAATTCTGCATTCAATTATGTCAATTGTATTCATGAGTTCAGAACTCTAGAATAAGTACTTAGTATTTGTAAATATGTAATTGGAACGTTGGATAACATGTTCAAAACCATTTGTGCACAAATTTGCACATTTTACGTTCAAACATGTGCAAATGTGGACAAATTATGCATTCAATTATGTCAATTGTGTTCATGAGATTAGAATTCGAGAACAAGTACTTAGTATTGCAAATATTCAATTGGAACATTGGATAACATATTCGAAAGCATTTGTCCACAAATTTGCACGAGTTCAAGTTTAGCGTTCAAACATGTGCGAATGTGCACAAAGTGTGCATTCAATTATGTCAATTGTATTCACGAGTTCAGAACTCTAAAATAAGTACTTAGTATTGAAAATATGCAATCGGAACATTGGATAACATGTTCAAAACCAATTGTGAATAAATTTGCACGAGTTCAAGTTTTGCATTCAAAGATGTGCAAATGTGCACAAATTGTGCATTCAATCTTGTCAATTGTATTCAAGACTTTTGAATTCTAGAATAAGTAATTAGTACTGTAAAAATGCAATTGGAGCATTGGATAACACGTTCAAAACCATTTGTGCCTAAATTTGCACAAGTTCACGTTTTGCGTTCAAACATGAGCAAATATGCACAAATTGTGCATTCCATAATGTCAATTGTATTCATGGGTTTAGAATTCGAGCATAAGTACCTAGTATTGCAAATATACAATTGCAGCACTGGATAACTTGTTCAAAAGCATTTGTTCACAAATTTGCACGAGTTTACGTTTTGCGTTCAAACATGTGTAAATGTGCACAAATTGCGCATTCAATTATGTCAATTGTATTCATGAGATAAGAACTCTAAAATAAATACTTTTTCTTGTAAATATGCCATTGGAACATTGGATAACATGTTCAATACCATTTGTGCACAAATTTGCAAGAGTTCACGTTTTGCATTTAAACATGAGCAAATATGCACAAATTGTGCATTCAATTATGTCAATTGTAATCATCAGTTCAGAAACCTAAAATAAGCAATTGTTACTATAAATATGCATTTGGAACATTGGATAACACGTTCAAAACCATTCGTGCAAAAATTTGCATGAGTTCACGTTTTGCATTCAAACGTGTGCAAATGTACAAAAATTGTGCATTCAATTATGTCAATTGTTTTCATGAATTCAGAATTCATGAATAAGTAATTAGTATCGTAAATATGCAATTGGGAACATTGGATAGCATGTTCAAAACTATTTGCGCACAAATTTGTGCGAGTTCACGTTTTGTGTTCAAAACATGTGCAAATGTGCACAAATTGTGCATTCAATTACGTCAATTGTATTCATGAATTCAGAACTCTAAAATAAGAACTAATTATTTTTAAGTATGCAATTGAAGCACTGGATAACATGTTCAAAATCATTTGTGCACAAATTTGCACGAGTTCATGTTTTGGATTCAAACATGTGCAAATGTGTACAAATTCTGCATTCAATTATGTCAATTGTATTCATGAGTTTAGAATCCTAAAATAAGTACATAGTATTGAAAATATGTAATTGGAACATTGTATAACATGTTCAAAACCATTTGTGCATAAATTTGCACGAGTTCAAGTTTTGCGTTCAAAGATGCGCAAATGTGCACAAATTGTGCATTCAATTATGTCCATTGTATTCATGAGTTCAGAACTCTAAAACAAGTGCTTAGTAATGTAAATATGCAATTGGAACATTGGATAACATGTTCAAAACCATTTGTGCACAAATTTGCACGAGTTCACGTTTTACGTTCAAACATGTGCAAATGTGCACAAATTGTGCATTCAATTCTGTCAATTGTATTCATGAGTTTAGAATTCTATAATGAGTACCTAGTACTGTAAATATGCAATTGCAACATTGGATAACATATTCAAAAGCATTTGTTCACAAATTTGCACAAGTTCACGTTTTACGTTCAAATATGTGCAAATGTGCACAAATTCTGCATTCAATTATGTCAATTGTATTATTGAGTTCTTAACTCTAGAATAAGTATTTAGTATTTGTAAATATACAATTAGAATGTTGGATAACATGTTCAAAACCATTTGTGCACAAATTTGCATGTTTTGCGTTCAAACGTGTGCAAATGTGGACAAATTGTGCATTCAGTTATGTCAATTGTGTTCATGAGATTAGAATTCGAGAACAAGTACTTAGTATTGCAAATATTCAACTGGAACATTGGATAACATATTTGAAAGCATTTGTCCGCAAATTTGCACGAGTTCAAGTTTAGCGTGCAAACATGTACGAATGTGCACAAAGTGTGCATTCAATTATGTCCATTGTATTCACGAGTTCAAAACTCTAAAATAAGTACTTAGTATTGAAAATATGCAATCGGAACATTGGATAACATGTTCAAAACCATTTGTGAATAAATTTGCACGAGTTCAAGTTTTGCGTTCAAGGATGTGCAAATGTGCACAAATTGTGCATTCAATCTTGTCAATTGTATTCAAGAGTTTTGAATTCTAGAATAAGTAATTAGTACTGTAAAAATGCAATTGGAGCATTGGATATCACATTCAAAACCATTTGTGCCTAAATTTGCACAAGTTAACGTTTTGCATTCAAACATGAGCAAATATGCACAAATTGTGCATTCCATAATGTCAATTGTATTCATGGGTTTAGAATTCTAGCATAAGCACCTAGTATTGCAAATATACAATTACAGCACTGGATAACCTTGGAAGCATCAAAATGAAGATTCCTTCATTCCAAGGAAGAAATGATCCAGATGTGTACCTTGAATGGGAGAGGAAAGTGGAACTCATCTTCGAATGTCACAATTATTCGGAGGAGAAAAAGGTAAAACTTACCGCTGTTGAGTTTATTGATTATGCAATTGTTTGGTGGGATCAATTTTGCAAGGAAAGACATAGATATGGAGAAAGACCCGTGGAGTCTTGGAGGGAAATGAAGCAAATCATGAGAAAGAGGTTTGTTCCAAGCCATTACTATAGAGAGCTTCATCAAAGGTTACAAACTCTAATTCAAGGATCCATGAGTGTTGAGGAGTATCACAAAAAAATTAAGAAGGCTATGATTAGAGCAAATGTGGTAGAAGATCGTGAAGCTACCATGGCAAGGTTTTTGAGAGGGCTAAACAAAAACATTGCTGATGTTGTTGATTTACAACATTATGTGGAGATTGAAGATATGGTGAATTTGGCCATGAAAGTGGAAAGGCAATTGAAAGGAAAGAGGTATGATTCTAAACCAAATGTGGGTTCTTCTTCTTCTTGGAAAACTTCTTGGGGGAAAAAGGATGATAAGCCTTTTAATAAGTCAAAAGTGGAAGAAACTAAACCTAAAATTGACTTGGGTAATAAGGGAAAGGGTGAGAATCAACCAGCCCAAACTAGGGGAATCAAATGTTTTAAGTGTTTGGGTTATGGGCACATTGCTAGGGAATGTCCAAATAAGAAAGCTATGATTCTAAGGGATGGTGACATTGAATCGGAGAGTGAGGGGGATAGTGATGATGATATGCCTTCTTCAGAAGATTGTAGTCATGTTGAATGTGCTAAGGGAGATAATCTTGTTGTTTAAAGAACATTGAGTTTGCAAAATAAACATGATGTCCATAGGGAGCAAAGGGAAAATTTGTTTCATACTCATTGTTTGATTTCTAACAAGTTGTGCAACATGATTGTGGATAGTGGAAGTTGTACTAATGTAGCAAGCACTTTGCTAGTGGAGAAATTGAAGTTGCCTACTACTAAGCACCCAAGACCATACAAGTTACAATGGCTTAATGAAAGTGGAGTTGTAAAGGTAAATAAGCAAGTTCTAATTTCTTTTCAAATTGGTAGATATAAGGATGAGGTGTTGTGTGATGTGTTACAAATGTTGGCCGGACATATGTTATTGGGGAGACCTTGGCAATATGATAGAAGGGCTAATCATGATGGATTCAAAAATATGTATACTTTGACTATGGATGGAAAAAGGTTTAACCTTGGACCATTAACCCCAAAACAGATTTTTGTAGACTAAATGCGCATCAAGCAACAATATGAAGAAATGGGTTCTTCATTGGGAAATTCTTTTGGGAAGGGAAACCTTTGAGAGTAAAGAAAAAGGTGAGATGAGTGAACCTAAAAATTCCAATTCTCTTGACCAAAATGGGAAACACATGGTGAGAGAAAACAAGGAAGGTTCAAATGAAAGAAAAATGAGTGTTTATGCAAAAATGAGTGATGTGAAGGAAGCTATGCTTTTGAGGCAACACATGCTTGTACTTATGTACAAGGAGATTTTGCATATTTCTAACGAAATAACCAATGGTTTGCCTAGTGTTGTTGTTGATCTTTTGCAGGTTTATGAAGATTTATTCCCAGAAGAAATTCCAAATGGTTTGCCACCTAAAAGAGGCATTGAGCACCAAATTGATTTCATACCCGGAGCAAGCATTCCAAATAGACCAGCATATAGATGTAATCTGGAGGAGACCAAGGAAATCCAAAAGCAAGTGAGTGAGCTTATGGAGAAGGGTTATGTTCATGAAAGCATGAGTCCATGTGCCATACCCATCTTGTTAGTGCCTAAGAAAGATGGAACTTGGAGGATGTGTGTTGATTATCATGCCATCAACAAAATCATGGTGAAGTATAGACATCCCATTCCTAGGCTAGATGACATGTTGGATGAATTGCATGGTTCATATTTATTTTCAAAAATTGATTTGAAATCTGGTTATCATCAAATTAGAATGAGAGAAGGTGATGAATGGAAAACAGCTTTTAAAACTAAACATGGTTTATATGAGTGGTTAGTAATGCCTTTTGGTTTAACTAATGCACCAAGCACTTTCATGAGATTGATGAATCATGTTTTAAGAGCATTCATAGGCAAATTTGTTGTTGTCTATTTTGATGATATCTTGATTTATAGCAAAAATTTAGATGAGCATGTACAACATTTGACTTGTGTTTTTGATGTGCTTAGAGAAGAGAAGTTGTATGCTAATCTAAAGAAATGTTGTTTTTGCACTAATGAAATTACTTTTCTTGGATATATTGTCAATGACAAGGGCATTCATGTTGATCAAGAAAAGGTAAAAGCAATTAGAGAATGGCCAACACCCACAAGTGTAAGTGATGCAAGAAGCTTTCATGGTTTAGCTAGCTTTTATAGAAGGTTCATTAAAAAATTTTCTACCATAGCTGCACGTTTAACTGAATGCATCAAAAAGAATGTTGGTTTTAAGTGGGGAATTGAACAAGATGAGGCTTTTAACTTGCTAAAATACAAATTAAGTTCTGCACCCTTGTTATCTTTGCCAAATTTTACTAAACCTTTTGAGATTGAGTGCGATGCAAGTGGCATAGGTATTGGAGGAGTTTTGATGCAAGAAGGCAAGCCCATAGCATTCTTTAGTGAAAAGCTAAGTGGAGCAAGTCTAAACTACCCTACATATGACAAGGAGTTCTATGCATTGGTGAGGGTTCTAAGGACATGGCAGCATTACCTTGGTTACAAAGAATTCATAATTCACACTAACCATGAGTCTTTGAAGTATCTCAAAGGACAAGGAAAGCTCAACAAGAGACATGCAAAATGGGTGGAATTCATTGAATCCTTTCCGTACATCATTAAGTACAAGCAAGGGAAATAAAATGTGGTGGCCGATGCATTGTCAAGAAGGTATGCCTTGATCTTTAAACTTGATGCAAAATTATTAGGATTTGAATACATCAAAGATCTTTATTCTAATGATCCTGATTTTGCTAATGTTTATGGGGCATGTGAGAAAGGGGGTTTTGATAAGTTCTATAAGTTTGATGGTTTTCTTTTTCAGGAAAACAAATTGTGTGTGCCACAAAGTTCTTTAAGAGAGTTACTTGTGAGAGAGGCACAAAGCGGAGGTTTAATGGGGCATTTTGGGATTAAGAAAAATTTGGATGTGTTAGGTGACCATTTCTTTTGGCCACACATGAAAAGGGATGTTAAGAGAATTTGTGAGAAATGCATTACTTGCAAACAAGCCAAATCCAAAGCAATGCCTCATGGTTTGTATACACCTCTTACCATACCAAATGAACCTTGGGTAGACATTTCTATGGATTTTGTTTTAGGATTACCTAGGTCTAAGGGAGGGAGAGATTCCATTTTTGTTATTATGGACAGGTTTAGCAAAATGGCACATTTCATTCCATGTCACAAGACGGATGATGCAACCCATATTGCCAATCTATTCTTCAAGGAGATTGTTAGGCTACATGGAGTGCCAAGGACCATTGTGAGTGATAGGGATGTCAAATTCCTAAGTCACTTTTGGAAGACTCTTTGGGGAAAGATGAGGACAAAGATTTTGTATTCTATAACTTGTCATCCACAAACGGATGGACAAACGGAGGTGGTCAATAGGACACTTTCAACACTTTTGAGGGCTGTCATCCAAAGAAATCTGAAGAATTAGGAAGAATGTTTGCCACATGTGGAATTTGCTTACAATAGGAGTGTGCATGGTTCAACAAATTGCTCACCATTTGAAGTTGTGTATGGATTCAACCCAATGACTCCATTAGATTTGCTACCATTGCCATTGGACAAAGCTAATCTAGAGGGGAAACAAAAAGCTGAGTTCATCAAGACTTTGCATGAGAGGGTGTGTACAAACATTGAGAAGAAGACACTCCAATATGAAAAGCAACACAACAAGGGGAGGAAGCAAGTCATTTTTTAGCCCGGAGATCGGGTGTGGGTGCACTTGAGGAAGGAAAGATTTCCTAACCAAAGGAAATAAAAGCTTATGCCAAGAGGAGATGGTCCTTTTAAAGTGCTTCAACGCATCAACAATAATGCCTACAAGCTAGAACTTCCAAGTGAGTATGGCAATGTTAGTGCTACTTTCAATGTTAGTGACTTGTCTTTGTTTGATGTAGGTGATAAAGATGATGGAGCTGATTTGAGGACAAATCCTTTTGAAGAAAGGGGGAATGATGTGAATCTAAGTTCAAAGCCTAAAGAGATCCAAGATCCATTAATAGTACAAGAAGGCCCAATCACAAGGTCCAAATCCAAGAAGCTTCAAGAAGCCATATTGGGTTTAATTAGGGACATTTGGAAAGCCCAAGAATTTCAACCCAATAAAGCATCCATGGAGGCCCAAGGAATAATATTTAACTTGTTTTTGTGTTAATAACAATTAGGGTTACATGTAGCCACCATATACAAGTTAATGGGGTAATTAATACCAAGTAATGGCTATTAATGTGGGTAGTGGTTATTAAGAGTTAATGGGGTAATTAATTCCAAGTAATGGCTATTAATGTGGGTGGTGGTTATTAAGGCCATTTAAGAGTAAAAGTAATCCTATGTGTGTAAGTCTATTTTAGTAGTGTGTGCATGGACTTGTACTCTATATAAACAAGTCCTTTTCTTTCTTTTATAGCATGAATGAATTTGATATATGAATTATAACTTTGTTTGAGTTTTATTATGAGGAATTTTGTCTTTAATTTCTTGCATAAACTTTATGACTTATCAAGGTTTATTCTAGCTTGTGGTGTCAAAATCTAAATTTTTGTTTTCTTATTATTTATCAAACTTTCTTGTTTATGGCATAAGAGGAAATTCAAAGTCTATCTTAGTATCTTTATCCTTATTGGTAAAGGGGTTAAGTAGCATCTATCTTCTTACTTAAATCTTTGAACGATCTGAATTTGTCGATTAAATTAGTAATTTCAAGTTTTCTTCTAACTCAACTTATCATAGTATTCTTGCTATTGGGGAGTTAATTGATGAAACCTATAATTCCCATCATTATCCAATGCTTCAATTGCATACTTAAAAATACTTAGTTCTTATTTTAGAGTTCTCAATTCATGAATATGATCGATGTAATTGAATGCACAATTTGTGCACATTTGCACATGTTTGAACACAAAACGTGAACTCGCGCAAATTTGTGCACAAATGGTTTTGAACATGCTATCCAATGTTCCCAATTGCATATTTACGATACCAATTACTTATTCATGAATTCTAAATTCATGAAAAAAATTGACATAATTGAATGCACCATTTGTGCACATTTGCACACGTTTGAATGGAAAACGTGAACTCGTGCAAATTTGTGCACAAATGGTTTTGACCGTGTTATCCAAATGCATATTTACAATAACAATTGCTTATTTTAGGTTTCTGAACTGATGATTACAATTGACATAATTGAATGCACAATTTGTGCATATTTGCTCATGTTTAAACGCAAAACGTGAACTCTTGCAAATTTGTGCACAAATGGTATTGAACATGTTATCCAATGTTCCAATGGCATATTTACAATACAAAGTACTTATTTTAGAGTTCTTATCTCATGAATACAATTGACATAATTGAATGCGCAATTTGTGCACATTTGCACATGTTTGAACGCAAAACGTGAACTCGTGCAAATTTGTGACCAAATGCTTTTGAACATGTCATCCAGTGCTGCAATTGTATATTTGCAATACTAGGTACTTATGCTAGAATTCTAAACTCATGAATACAATTGACATTATTGAATGCACAATTTGTGCAAATTTGCTCACGTTTGAACGCAAAACGTGAACTTGTGCAAATTTAGGCACAAAGGGTTTTGAACATGTTATCCAATGCTGCAATTGCATTTTTATAGTACTAATTACTTATTCTAGAATTCAAAACTCTTGAATACAATTGACATAATTGAATGCACAATTTGTACACATTTGCACATCTTTGAACGCAAAACTTGAACTCGTGCAAAGTTATTCACAAATGGTTTTGAACATGTTATCCAACATTCCAATTGCATATTTTCAATCCTAAGTACTTATTTTAGAGTTATGAACTCATGAATACGATCGATGCAATTGGATGCACAAATTGTGCACATGTTTGAGCGTAAAACTTAAACTCGTGCAAATTTGTGAACAAATGCTTTTGAACATGTTATCCAGTGTTGCAATTGCATATTTACAATAGTAAGTACTTGTTCTAGAATTCTCAACTCATGAACACAATTGACATAATTGAATGCACATTTGCACATGTTTGAACACAAAATGCGACCTCATGCAAATTTGTGCACAAATGGTTTTGAGCATGTTATCCAATGTTCCAATTGTATATTTTCAATACTAAGTACTTATTTTAGAGTTCTGAACTCGTGAATACAATTGACGTAATTGAATGTACACTTTGTGCACATTCGCACATGTTTGAACGCTAAACTTGAACTCATGCAAATTTGTGAACAAATGCTTTCGAATATGTTATCCAATGTTCCAATTCAATATTTGAAATACTAAGTACTTGTTCTCGAGTTCTAATCTCATGAACACAATTGACATAATTGAGTGCATAATTTGTCCACATTTGCGCATGTTTGAACGTAAAACGTGCAAATTTGTGCACAAATGGTTTTGAACATGTTATCCAATGTTCCAATTGCATATTTACAATACTAAGTACTTATTCTAGAGTTCTGAACTCATGAATACAATTGACAAAATTAAGCGCAGAATTTGTGCACATTTGCACATATTTGAACGCAAAACGCGAACTCATGAAAATTTACGAACAAATGCTTTTGAACATGTTATCCAATGTTGCAATTGCATATTTTCAGTACTAGGTGCCCCTTCTAGAATTCTAAACTCATGAATACAGTTGACAGAATTGAATGCACAATTTGTGCACATGTTTGAACGCAAAACATGAACTCGTCCAAATTTGTGCACAAATGGTTTCGAACATGTGTTCCAATGTTCCAATTGCATATTTACATTACTAAGAACTTGTTTTAGAGTTCTAAACTCATGAATACAATTGACATATTTGAATGCACAATTTGCGCACACTTGCACATCTTTGAACGCAAAACTTGAACACGTGCAAATTTATGCACAAACGATTTTGAACATGTTGTCCAATGCTTCAATTGCATACTTAAAAATACTTAGTTCTTATTTTAGAGTTCTCAATTCATGAATACGATTGACGTAATTGAATGCACAATTTGTGCACATTTGCACATGTTTGAACACAAAACGTGAACTCGCGCAAATTTGTGCACAAATGGTTTTGAACATGCTATCCAATGTTCCCAATTGCATATTTACGATACTAATTACTTATTCATGAATTCTAAACTCATGAAAATAATTGACATAATTGAATGCACCATTTGTGCACATTTGCACACCTTTGAATGCAAAACGTGAACTCGTGCAAATTTGTGCACAAATGGTTTTGAACGTGTTATCCAAATGCATATTTACAGTAACAATTGCTTATTTTAGATTTCTGAACTGATGATTACAATTGACAAAATTGAATGCACAATTTGCGCATATTTGCTCATATTTAAATGCAAAATGTGAACTCTTGCAAATTTGGGCACAAATGGTATTGAACATGTTATCCAATGTTCCAATGGCATATTTACAATAAAAAGTACTTATTTTAGAGTTCTCATCTCATGAATACAATTGACATAATTGAATGTGCAATTTGTGCACATTTGCACATGTTTGAACGCAAAACGTGAACTCGTGCAAATTTGTGAACAAATGCTTTTGAACATGTCATCCAGTGCTGCAATTGTATATTTGCAATACTAGGTACTTATGCTAGAAGTCTAAACTCATGAATACAATTGACATTATTGAATGCACAATTTGTGCATATTTGCTCATGTTTGAACGCAAAACATGAACTTGTGCAAATCTAGGCACAAAGGGTTTTGAACATCTTATCCAATGCTCCAATTGCATTTTTACAGTACTAATTACTTATTCTAGAATTCAAAAATCTTGAATACAATTGACATAATTGAATGCACAATTTGTGCACATTTGCACTTCTTTGAATGCAAAACTTGAACTCGTGCAAAGTTATTCACAAATGGTTTTGAACATGTTATCCAACGTTGCAATTGCATATTTTCAATCCTAAGTACTTATATTAATGTTTTGAACTCATGAATACGATCGATGTAATTGGATGCACAAATTGTGCACATGTTTGAGCGCAAAACTTGAACTCGTGCAAATTTGTGAACAAATGCTTTTGAACATGTTATCCAATGTTGCAATTGCATATTTGCAATAGTAAGTACTTGTTCTAGAATTCTCAACTCATGAACACAATTGACATAATTGAATGCACATTTGCACATGTTTGAATGCAAAATGCGACCTCGTGCAAATTTGTGCACAAATGGTTTTGAACATGTTATCCAATGTTCCAATTGTATATTTTCAATATTAAGTACTTATTTTAGAGTTCTGAACTCCTGAATACAATTGACATAATTGAATGCACACTTTGTGCACATTCGCACATGTTTGAACGCTAAACTTGAACTCGTGCAAATTTGTGAACAAATGCTCTTGAATATGTTATCCAATGTTTCAATTGAATGTTTGCAATACTAAGTACTTGTTCTCAAGTTCTAATCTTATGAACACAATTCACATAATTGAGTGCACAATTTGTCCACATTTGCGCATGTTTGAACGCAAAACGTGCAAATTTGTGCACAAATGGTTTTGAACATGTTATCCAATGTTCCAATTGCATATTTACAATACTAAGTACTTATTCTAGAGTTCTGAACTCATGAATACAATTGACATAATTGAGTGCAAAATTTGTGCACATTTGCACATATTTGAACGCAAAACGCGAACTTGTGCAAATTTGCGAACAAATCCTTTTGAACATGTTATCCAATGTTGCAATTGCATATTTGCAGTACTAGGTACTCATTCTAGAATTCTAAACTCATGAATACAGTTGACAGAATTGAATGCACAATTTGTGCACATGTTTGAACACAAAACGTGAACTCGTGCAAATTTGTGCACAAATGGTTTTGAACATGTTTTCCAATGTTCCAATTGCATATTTACATTACTAAGCACTTGTTTTAGAGTTCTGAACTCATGAATACAATTGACATAATTGAATGCACAATTTCTGCACACTTGCACATCTTTGAACGCAAAACTTGAACTCGTGCAAATTTATGTTTTGAACATGTTATCCAATGTTCCAATTGCATGTTTTCAATACTATGTACTTATTTTAGGATTCTAAACTCATGAATACAATTGACATAATTGAATGCAGAATTTTTACACATTTGCACATGTTTGAACCCAAAACGTGAACTCGTGAAAATTTATGCACAAACGGTTTTGAACATGTTATCCAATGCTTAAATTGCATACTTAAAAATACTTAGTTCTTATTTTAGAGTTCTCAATTCATGAATACGATCGACGTAATTGAATGCACAATTTGTGCACATTTGCACATGTTGGAACACAAAACGTGAACTCGCGCAAATTTGTGCACAAATGGTTTTGAACGTGCTATCCAATGTTCCCAATTGCATATTTACGATACTAATTAGTTATTCATGAATTCTAAACTCATGAAAACAATTGACATAATTGAATGCACCATTTGTGCACATTTGCACACGTTTGAATGCAAAATGTGAACTCGTGCAAATTTGTGCACAAATGGTTTTGAATGTGTTATCCAAATGCACATTTACAGTAATAATTGCTTATTTTAGGTTTCTGAACTGATGATTACAATTGACATAATTGAATGCACAATTTGTGCATATTTGCTCATATTTAAACGCAAAACGTGAACTCTTGCAAATTTGTGCACAAATGGTATTGAACATGTAATCCAACATTCCAATGGCATATTTACAATACAAAGTACTTATTTTAGAGTTCTTATCTCATGAATACAATTGACATAATTGAATGCGCAATTTGTGCACATTTGCACATGTTTGAACGCAAAACGTGAACTCGTGCAAATTTGTGAACAAATGCTTTTGAACATGTCACCCAGTGCTGCAAATGTATATTTGCAATACTAGGTACTTATGCTAGAATTCTAAACTCATGAATACAATTGACATTATTGAATGCACAATTTGTGCATATTTGCTCACGTTTGAACGCAAAACGTGAACTTGTGCAAATTTAGGCACAAATGGTTTTGAACATATTATCCAATGCTCCGATTGCATTTTTATAGTACTAATTACTTATTCTAGAATTCAAAACTCTTGAATACAATTGACATAATTGAATGCACAATTTAAGCACATTTGCACATCTTTGAATGCAAAACTTGAACTCGTGCAAATTTATTCACAAATGGTTTTGAACATGTTATCCAATGTTCCAATTGCATATTTTCAATACTAAGTACTTATTTTAGAGTTCTGAACTCATGAATACGATTGATGTAATTGGATGCACAAATTATGCATATGTTTGAGCGCAAAACTTGAACTCGTGCAAATTTAAGAACAAATGCTTTTGAACATGTTATCCAATGTTGCAATTGCATATTTGTAATAGTAAGTACTTGTTCTAGAATTCTCAACTTATAAACACAATTGACATAATTGAATGCACATTTGCACATGTTTGAACGCAAAATGCGACCTCATGCAAATTTGTGCACAAATGGTTTTGAACATGTTATCCAATGTTCCAATTGTATATTTTCAATACTAAGTACTTATTTTAGAGTTCTGAACTCCTGAATACAATTGACATAATTGAATGCACACTTTGTGCACATTCGCACATGTTTGAACGCTAAACTTGAACTCGTGCAAATTTGTGAACAAATGCTTTCGAATATGTTATCCAATGTTCCAATTCAATATTTGCAATACTAAGTACTTGTTCTCTAGTTCTAATCTCATGAACACAATTGACATAATTGAGTGCATAATTTGTCCACATTTGCATATGTTTGAATGCAAAACGTGCAAATTTGTGCACAAATGGTTTTGAACATGTTATCCAATGTTCAAATTGCGTATTTACAATACTAAGTACTTATTCTAGATTTCTGAACTCATGAATACAATTGACATAATTGAATGCAGAATTTATGGACATTTGCACATATTTGAACGCAAAATGCGAACTCGTGCAAATTTGCAAACAAATACTTTTGAACATGTTATCCAATGTTGTAATTGCATATTTGCAGTACTAGGTACTCATTCTAGAATTCTAAACTCATTAATACAGTTGACAGAATTGAATGCACAATTTGTGCACATGTTTGAACGCAAAACGTGAACTCGTGTAAATTTGTGCGCAAATGGTTTTGAACATGTTTTCCAATGTTCCAATTGCATATTTACATTACTAAGCACTTGTTTTATAGTTCTAAACTCATGACTACAATTGACATAATTGAATGCACAATTTGTGCACACTTGCACATCTTTCAACGCAAAACTTGAACTCGTGCAAATTTATGCACAAATGGTTTTGAACATGTTATACAATGTTCCAATTGCATATTTTCAATACTGAGTACTTATTTTAGGATTCTAAACTCATGAATACAATTGACATAATTGAATGCAGAATTTGTACACATTTGCACATGTTTGAACCCAAAACGTGAACTCGTGCAAATTTGTGCACAAACTGTTTTTGAACCCTAAAAGGGATTAACAGCACCTGAATATGAAGAATTCAAGCTAATTAGCTTAATTTCCTATTCTGAAATTAATTAGCTTGATTGGACGAATTTTGATTTATTTTCCTATTTTGGAGTCAATAAGGAAGATTCAAGAAGATTCTAGAAGATGTGAGAATATTCAAGAATATTCCAAGTCAAAGTCAACAAGTCAAAGTCAAAATCAAATAGTCAACAAGTCAAAGTCAAGGGTCAACGGTCAACATATGACATGGCATGCTTCTATTCTTAGTTGTTATAAGTTGTCATTTTGCTTAGTTGTCATGACTTGTAATGAGTTGTCAATTTTGACTTTTCAAAGATGAGTTGTCATTAGTTGGCATTAGTTGTCCTATTTTAAAGGAAATCTCCTTAATTAAGGTTTTTCCTAGATAGGTATCTTTAGGAATAAGGAATAAAACCTTTTCCTTTAAGGATTAGGTTGTTTACATGCCTATATAAGGGCTAACCCTATGTTATGGAGCAGCCAACACACCAAGCTCAAAGAATTCAACATGATGAAGATGAGCATGGTCAAGAAGGCAAGGATCAAGTTCAAGAGGTTTTGAGTCCAATCAGCATGCCTCAAAGACCTATAACAAGGTCTCAATCTAAGAAGCTTCAAGAAGCCTTAATCCATCATCTACAAGGCTTTGTGAACTTAGCTAGTGAAAGTTTACAAGGACACCAAAGCTTTGTGCCAAGTGCAGCTCAAGTTCAATACAACTTAATTCAAGTCCAAGTTATTAATGGGTTTAATTATGTTAAATAAGGGCTGGACGAATTTGTTATTTTAAAAGCCCATTAGTTTTAGTTAGTTTAATTATTCTTAAAATAGGAAGTATGTCAAAATTCCTATTTAAGGTCTGATTAGATTAATTTCCTTTTTTTGTGATTAGGGTGATTAGTTTTCCTTACTCACTAAGGAAAACCTTGTAAAGGCTATATATATATGCCTTGGACGAATTTTATTATTCAGAATTGAAGTTTTTAAACCTAAAGGCTGTTTTGCTTTTATCTTTGTGTTCTTGTGTAGAATACATGCTTTAAGGAACATTCAAGTAGATTGATCATCTTCTTGTGGAGTGTTTCGAAATTGGAATTTAGAAACGAGTTTTCTTTATTCTAATTCTTTGATCATCTAAGTAATCTGATTTCTAACCATTCTTAGGGGTTGTTGCTGAATTGACTATTGGGGTTTTCAAGTTAATGCTTTGGGGGTTCGAATACATAAAGGGGTTCTCAAGCTTATTCTTGGAGGTTCTATATCATTTGGTATCAGAGCTTTGGCTCTAGATCAAGTTTTATCTTTTATAATTTTTATTCTTAATCCTGATTTCTTATGTTTTTCTTTTTCTTTTAAAATCGTTCTTATTTATTTTTGTTCTTCATTCTTGTGTTTTGTTCTTTGTTCTTATTTGTTAGTCTTGATTTTTTTTCCCTTTAGGTCAGTCAATTGTTTTGCATTCTGAAATTTAGATTTGTGTTCATAGTTGAAATTAAAAAAAAAAAAAATTCGTGCAAAAAAAAAAAAAAAAAAAAAGAGAAGAAATTTGAAAAAAAAAAAAGCAAAAAAAAAAAAACAAAAATTCGTGAAAAAAAAGAGAGAAAGTTATTAGAAAAGGAAGAATTAAGATTCTTGAGTGATTTATATCCTAATCAGGTCTGATTTGCATTTCCTTCCATTCCTTGCTCATTAAGGAATATTGTTTGAGTGATTAATATCCTCATCAGGTCTGATTTTGGTTTCCTAATCCTATTTGGTTTATAATTGACATATCTAACTAGATCTTGTCATATCTTGTATTACTTGTCTATTAAGGATTTTGCATATCTTTACAATACTTGCTCATTAAGGAATATTACTTATTGAGGCAGATTTGACTTTTCTCCTTAAAATAACTTCTAAATTCGTTTTCTTTTCTATTCTAGAAGATCTTTGTATTTCTTTTACATGTCTTTTGCATCTTTTTGAGTTTTCCTATTTTATTGCTTTTGAATTGTTGTTTTTTTTTTTTTTAACCGAATTGCCTCAAACTTGTTTTGAAAATTTCACTTTTGAAATTTCTACTTGAATATTGCTTCAATCTAATTGATTTGTTCTAAAAGTGTGATTCACCTAAGAACATAAAAGAATTAGCTTGAGTGGTGAGAGGAAGTCGAGTGAAACATCAAATTGAGTTAAACACGAGTGACCACCCACATCATTTGAGTGCAAACACGTGAGGGAGTGCTTGTGAGGATTTTAAATTATTATTATTATTATTTCTAACATTCTTTTACAGCAATGTCAAACCAAGGTGAAAATAAAGGTGAGGGTAAAGTTGATGAAACTTTGCTCCGTGAGGCTCAACAAAGGCAATTTGAACGTATGAATACAAATTTTGAGACTATAATGGAGAGATTAAACCGCATGGATACAAGGCTAGGAGCGGTTGAAAGGGCAACAACACCAAATCATAATGAGGAAGTAGAAGGCAATGTTGACAATGAGGATGAAGATGAGGCCTATGCAGAAGTAGTACCAAGAGGTGGAGGTAGACAAGGCCGAGGTAGAGGAAGAGGAAGGTTAGAACCGGTTCCATACAATGGAAGAAACCGAGGCAATGAAGATAATGTAGATCGAAATTTGGGAAGCATCAAACATAAGATACCTAACTTTCAAGGTAAATCAGATCCGGAGTCCTATTGTACAATAGGAGAAGCAATTGGAGCTTATATTTGATTGCCATCAATTTAGCGAGGAAAAGAAGGTAAAATTGGCAGTTACTCAATTTTCTGATTATGTTATTGCTTGGTGGGACCATTTGGTGATTAATAGGCGAAGGAATTTAGAGTACCCAATTGATAATTGGCCTGAGCTCAAGGTTGTAATGAGGAAGCGATTTGTGCCCAAACACTATCATAGGGAACTTGTACAAAAACTTCAAGTTCTTAAACAAGGTAGTAAGAGTGTGGATGATTACCATAAAGAGATGGAGATGCTCATGACTAGGGCTGATATAGATGAAGATGTGGAGATCACTATGGCACGCTTCTTGGCTGGTCTAAACAAAGACATATCTGACCGAGTAGATTTACACAAATATGAAGATTTAGAAGAGATGGTGCACATGGCCGTCAAGATAGAAAGGCAACTCCAAGGAAGAGGGGTGACAAGGTACAATTCCAAATCCTATTCTAGCTCTAATTTTAATTGGAAAAAGGATGGAAAGAGTGATTATAGGGGTGGGAATAAGGTTGCTCATGAGGTTGCTAAAGGGAAGACAGATTCGGTCTCTAAGGACAAAATCAAAACCAATGAGGCTAAAGGGAGAAATAGAGACATTAAGTGTTGGAAGTGTCAAGGAGTAGGTCATGTGAGCAAAGATTGCCCTAATAAGAGAACTATGACCATAAGGAATGGGGAAATTGTGACTGATGAAGAAGAGGGCAATAATGAAAGTGATAAGGATGAGATGCCTGAATTGGAAAGTTGTAGTGATGGGAGTATAGAGGAGCCAATCAAAGGTGACATGCTGGTTACAAGGCGTGCTCTTAGTACTCAAATAAAGGAAGATTGCATTGAAGAGCAACGAGACAACTTATTCCATACAAGGTGTCATGTGCAAGGCAAGGCATGTCTTATGATTGTTGATGGAGGGAGTTGCACCAATGCAGTGAGCTCATTCTTAATTAGTAGATTGGGGCTGTCTACTATACCACACCCACGACCATACAAACTTCAATGGCTTAATGATTGTACAGAGGTCAAGGTAAATAGACAATCTATTATTTCCTTTTCAATTGGTAAATATCATGATGAGCAATTGTGTGATGTCGTTCCTATGCATGCTGGAGATATTTTGCTTGGTAGACCATGGCAATTTGATAGAAAGACCAAGCATGATGGGTACCTCAATCGGTATCACTTTACCAAGGATGGGCGCAAGATCATATTAACACCGCTTTCTTCAAAGGAGGTGTATGAAGACCAATGTAAAATGGAAAGAATGAGAGTGGAGGCTGAAAAGAAAGAAAAAGAGAGTAAGAAAAATTCTTTAGAGAGTGAAAAGAAAGAGGGAAAAATAAAAGAAGAGATTCAGCCTAGAGAGAAAAAAGAAAAGAATTTGAGTTTAATAGCTAGGACAAGTGAGGTTAGACAGGCCTTGTATGCTAATCGGCCTATATTTGTACTTTTGTACAAAGGGGCTTATTTGGCATCTAATGAACTTAACCCATCTTTGCCTAGTGTGTTTGTTGATCTTTTGCAGGAATTTGAAGATGTGTTTCCCAAAGAGATGCCTAGTGGATTACCCCCAATTAGAGGCATAGAACATCAAATTGACTTCATTCCTGGGGTAGCCATACCCAATCGACCAGCATATAGAGCAAATCCAAAAGAAACAAAGGAGATCCAAACACAAGTGGAGGAGTTGCTAGCTAAAGGGTATGTGAGGGAAAGTCTTAGTCCTTGTTCGGTTCCTGTCATTCTTGTGCCAAAGAAGGATGGAACATGGAGGATGTGTGTGGATTGCAGAGCCATCAATAAAATCACTGTAAAGTATCGTCATCCTATTCCTAGATTAGATGATATGCTTGATGAGTTATATGGTTCTTGTTTGTTCACTAAAATAGACTTGAAATCTGGTTATTATCAAATTCGAATGAATGTTGGTGATGAATGGAAAACAGCTTTTAAGACTAAGTATGGGTTGTATGAGTGGCTTGTTATGCCCTTTGGTCTTACTAATGCACCTAGCACATTCATGCGATTGATGAACCATGTGTTGCGAAATTACTTAGGTAAATTTGTTGTTGTTTACTTTGATGATATTCTGATTTACTCTAAGTGTTTAGATGATCATGTTATGCATGTGCGAATTGTACTAGAAACACTTAGACAAGAAAAGTTGTATGCAAACCTTAAAAAGTGTAGTTTTTGCATGAATAAGGTTAATTTTCTTGGTTTTGTTGTATCTAGTCAAGGCATAGAGGTTGATGAGGAGAAGGTTAGGGCTATTAAAGAGTGGCCAAAACCTAAAAATGCTAGTGAGGTGAGAAGTTTTCATGGGCTTGCTAGTTTCTATAGGAGATTCATTAAAGATTTCAGCACTATAGCTGCACCTTTGAATGAATTAGTTAAGAAAAATGTTGGATTTGTTTGGGGTGATGCACAAGAACATGCATTTAATGAACTTAAGGCAAAATTATGTAATGCACCTTTACTTGCTTTACCTAACTTTGATAAAACTTTTGAGATTGAATGTGATGCTAGTGGCATAGGGATTGGAGCTGTTTTGATGCAGGATCAAAGACCACTAATGTATTTTAGTGAAAAGTTAAGTGGGGCAACCTTGAAATATCCAACTTATGACAAGGAATTATATGCATTGGTTCGAGCTTTGCAAACATGGCAACATTATTTGTGGCCTAGGGAGTTTGTGATACACACTGACCATGAAAGTTTAAAGCATTTGAAGGGTCAAGATAAGCTGAACCGTAGGCATGCCAAATGGGTGGAGTTCATAGAAACATTTCCATATGTGATTAAGTACAAGCAAGGTAAAGAGAATGTGGTTGCTGATGCATTATCTAGAAGGTACACCTTACTTAACTCTCTTACTGCTAAATTATTAGGTTTTGAGTTTATAAAGGAGTTGTATCCACATGATGATGATTTTGGTGATATATATGCATCTTGTGCCAATGGGGTTGTTTCAGATGATTTTTACTTGTTTGATGGTTTCTTGTTTAAAAGAAATAGATTGTGCATTCCTAAGTGTTCTATAAGGGAATTATTAATTAAGGAGGCACATGGAGGAGGCTTAATGGGGCATTTTGGGGTAAATAAGACCTATGATATGCTGTTAGAACATTTCTTTTGGCCCGACATGAAACATGATGTGTATAAAGTTTGTGAGCATTGCATTACATGTAGAGAGGCTAAGTCTAGGTTGAAACCGCATGGGTTATACACACCATTACCCGTTCCTAGTGAACCTTGGACTGATTTGTCTATGGATTTTGTGCTTGGATTGCCTAGAACTAGGAAAGGTCATGATAGTATCTTTGTTGTGGTTGATAGATTTAGTAAAATGGCTCATTTTATACCATATCATAAAACTGATGATGCTAAGTTGATTGCTGATTTTTTTTTTCAAAGAAGTTGTGCGTTTACATGGCATACCTAGGAGCATTGTTAGTGATAGGGATGTTAAGTTTTTGAGTCATTTTTGGCGTGTGTTATGGGGAAAGTTAGGAACTAAGCTATTATTTTCAACTACTTGTCACCCTCAAACCGATGGGCAAACTGAAGTAGTTAATAGGACTTTGATTACTTTGCTTAGGGCAATCATAGAAAAGAACATTAGGATGTGGGAGGATTGTTTACCATTTGTGGAGTTTGCTTACAATAGGGCTGTTCATAGCACTACTAATTGCTCTCCATTTGAGATTGTTTATGGATTTAATCCACTTACTCCTATTGATTTATTGCCACTGCCACCTAACAATTTTGTGAGTGTTGATGCTAATTCTAAGGCTGATTTGGTGAAGAAGTTACATAAGCAAGTTAAGGAGAGGATTGAGAAGCAAAATGCTAAAGTAGCTTCACGTGTGAACAAGGGAAGGAAGCCAATGATTTTTCAGCCTGGAGATTGGGTTTGGGTGCATTTTCGTAAAGAAAGGTTTCCACTTCAAAGGAAGTCTAAGCTAAACCCAAGAGGAGATGGTCCTTTTCAAATACTTGAAAGGATTAATGACAATGCATACAAAGTGGACCTACCTGGTGAGTATAATGTTAGTGCTTCATTCAATGTGGCTGATTTGAGTCCTTTTGATATAGGTGATGCTTTAGATTCGAGGACGAATCCTTTTGAGGAGAGGGGAAATGTTATGGAGCAGCCAACACACCAAGCTCAAAGAATTCAACATGATGAAGATGAGCATGGTCAAGAAGGCAAGGATCAAGTTCAAGAGGTTTTGAGTCCAATCAGCATGCCTCAAAGACCTATAACAAGGTCTCAATCTAAGAAGCTTCAAGAAGCCTTAATCCATCATCTACAAGGCTTTGTGAACTTAGCTAGTGAAAGTTTACAAGGACACCAAAGCTTTGTGCCAAGTGCAGCTCAAGTTCAATACAACTTAATTCAAGTCCAAGTTATTAATGGGTTTAATTATGTTAAATAAGGGCTGGACGAATTTGTTATTTTAAAAGCCCATTAGTTTTAGTTAGTTTAATTATTCTTAAAATAGGAAGTATGTCAAAATTCCTATTTAAGGTCTGATTAGATTAATTTCCTTTTTTTGTGATTAGGGTGATTAGTTTTCCTTACTCACTAAGGAAAACCTTGTAAAGGCTATATATATATGCCTTGGACGAATTTTATTATTCAGAATTGAAGTTTTTAAACCTAAAGGCTGTTTTGCTTTTATCTTTGTGTTCTTGTGTAGAATACATGCTTTAAGGAACATTCAAGTAGATTGATCATCTTCTTGTGGAGTGTTTCGAAATTGGAATTTAGAAACGAGTTTTCTTTATTCTAATTCTTTGATCATCTAAGTAATCTGATTTCTAACCATTCTTAGGGGTTGTTGCTGAATTGACTATTGGGGTTTTCAAGTTAATGCTTTGGGGGTTCGAATACATAAAGGGGTTCTCAAGCTTATTCTTGGAGGTTCTGTATCACCCTATGACATACGAATTAAATAAGCATTGAAATATTAAAAAGTAAGGTTTTTCCTTAAACTTTGTTCTTTTGAAACTTTGTAAGTTTACTTGAATTGTTTCACTTCTACCTTTCATTACAATTGCTAGGTTAGATTAAACTTAGAATTATGTGATTGTTCATCTTATAATAGCTAAGTATCTTGCTTCAAATTAATAAGCAAGGGGTTTAGCTCCATCAACACAACTATCCTTGATGATCTTTGGGCTAATATTCAAAGTTGGATACGCGTTCTATCTCTATTATAGGTAGGGTTCGTATCAGTTTGGTATCAGAGCCAAACTTTAAGGTTTGGTTACGTATCCTTTTATTTTCATGTATTATCTATTCTTTTCTTCTTCTTAATTCTTCTCAATTTCAAAAAAAAAAATTAAAAAATTTTTTTTTTTGAGTGAAACACGAGAGTATTCATATCATTGAGTGTAAACACGTAAGGGAGTGTTTTGTGAGGATTTCCTTTCAATTTTTTTTTCTAAACTATCTTTGAGTGCGGTCATTATGGATATGCCTTATTTTCTTGGTAAGAATGATCCTTATGTTTACTTGGAATGGGTGCAACAAATAGAAGAGATATTTGATTCTCTTATGATATTTGATTTTAAAAAGTGCAAACTTGCTTCTAAAAAATTTCTAGGTCGTGCTGCTATATGGTGGAAAGATTTGATGGTTTTGTGGAGAGAGAATGGGAATAGTGATATTAGAAATTGGGAATTAATGAAAAGGTTAATGACTAGACATTTTATTCCTCATGATGTTAGGGATAAATACTATCTTAAATTACAAAGGCTTAAACAAGGGGATGAATTAAGTGTTGATGATTATGCTAAAGAGTTTAAGTTGTGTGTAATTGCAAGTGATTTAAGCGAATCTGAAGGGCAAAAAATTACAAGATTCATAAGCGGGCTTAAAAGTGAAATTAGACAAGATCTTATGTTTGTGGTACAATTGCAACTTATTTTGTCTTTAAATGATGTAATTTCACTTGCTTTGGATAGAGAGATTTTGAGTAATAAAGTTAATAATCAAAGTGGTGCAAATGCTGAAGTGGTGTTAAATGATCATGAGAAGAAGCATGAGGATCAATTATATGATCAAGCTAATAAAGTGGAGGAGATCATTATTCATGAAGAGAAGAGTGAAAAAGAAGTTGTTGTGTGTGAGGAGATCAAAATAGAGTGTGAATCCAAGAATAGTGATTTTGTTGAAGTCATTAAAGCTAATAAGGAGTGTTTGCAAAGTTTTGAGCAATATAGTGAAGTTGTACAAGGATTAACTACTCAAGAAGTTGCTAAGAGTGCATCTTGTGATCATGAAGAGTGCATGCATCATGAAGAGGAGTATCGAGAAGTTTGTACACAAAAGAAGGAGGAAAATAAAGAGTTGATTATTCATCATGATTATGCTAACAACTCTATTCATTCTTTTTCTAGTGTTTTAAAATTTGTTTTACAGACTTCTATGCCATACAAAGATCCCTTTGCTGATGTTATTAAAGTTCCTTATGTCTACAATGCAATCAATGGAATCTTCGCTTATACCAAGAAGAACTTGAGATATTCATGTTTCAAGTTTAGAAGGAAGCAACACAAATACAATCCTTATAAGTTCGTGGAAAAGAGTTCTAAATTCGATCAAGTTCAAGCTATATTAAAGCTACTTCTATGGATTCTTACTTCAAAGGAGAGGCTTTCAACAAAGGTGTTTATATTGGACCCTAGAGGATTTACAAATTTATCAACTCTAGAAGATGGCTATGGTTCGAGGGCGAATCATCTTCAAGAGGGAGGGAATAATATGAACCCTAAAAGGGATTAACAACACCTAAATATGAAGAATTCAAGCTAATTAGCTTAATTTCCTATTCTGAAATTAATTAGCTTGATTGGACGAATTTTGATTTATTTTCCTATTTTGGAGTCAATAAGGAAGATTCAAGAAGATTCTAGAAGATGTGAGAAGATTCAAGAATATTCCAAGTCAAAGTCAACAAGTCAAAGTCAAAGTCAAATAGTCAACAAGTCAAAGTCAAATAGTCAACAAGTCAAAGTCAAGGGTCAACGGTCAACATGTGACATGGCATGCTTCTATTCTTAGTTGTCATAAGTTTTCATTTTGCTTAGTTGTCATGACTTGTAATGAGTTGTCAATTTTGACTTTTCAAAGATGAGTTGTCATTAGTTGTCATTAGTTGTCCTATTTTAAAGGAAATCTCCTTAATTAAGGTTTTTCCTATATAGGTATCTTTGGGAATAAGGAATAAAACCTTTTCCTTTAAGGATTAGGTTGTTTACATGCCTATATAAGGGCTAACCCTATGACATACGAATTAAAGAAGCATTGAAATATTAAAAAGTAAGGTTTTTCCTTAAACTTTGTTCTTTTGAAACTTTGTAAGTTTACTTGAATTGTTTCACTTCTACCTTTCATTACAATTGCTAGGTTAGATTAAATTTAGAATTGTGTGATTGTTCATCTTATAATAGCTAAGTATCTTGCTTCAAATTAATAAGCAAGGGGTTTAGCTCCATCAACACAACTCTCCTTGATGATCTTTGGGCTAATATTCAAAGTTGGATGCGCGTTCTATCTCTATTATAGGTAGGGTTCGTATCACAAACGCTTTTGAACATGTTATCCAATGCTTCAATTGCATACTTAAAAATACTTAGTTCTTATTTTAGAGTTCTCAATTCATGAATACGATCGACGTAATTGAATGCACAATTTGTGCACATTTGCACATGTTTGAACACAAAACGTGAACTCGCGCAAATTTGTGCACAAATGGTTTTGAACATGCTATCCAATGTTCCCAATTCCATATTTACTATACTATTTACTTATTCATGAATTCTAAACTCATGAAAACAATTGACATAATTGAATGCACCATTTGTGCACATTTGCATGCGATTGAATGCAAAACGTGAACTCGTGCAAATTTGTGCACAAATGGTTTTGAACGTCTTATCCAAATGCATATTTACAGTAACAATTGCTTATTTTAGGTTTCTGAACTAATGATTACAATTGACATAATTGAATGCATAATTTGTGCATATTTGCTCATGTTTAAACGCAAAAAGTGAACTCTTGCAAATTTGTGCACAAATGGTATTGAACATGTCATCCAACATTCCAATGGCATATTTACAATACAAAGTACTTATTTTAGAGTTCTTATCTCATGAATACAATTGACATAATTGAATGCGCAATTTGTGCACATTTGCACATGTTTGAACGCAAAACGTGAACTCGTTCAAATTTGTGAACAAATGCTTTTGAACATGTCATCCAGTGCTGCAATTGTATATTTGCAATACTAGGTACTTATGCTGTAATTCTAAACTCACGAATACAATTGACATTATTGAACGCACAATTTGTGCATATTTGCTCACGTTTGAACGTAAAACGTGAACTCGTGCAAATTTAGGCATAAATGGTTTTGAACATGTTATCCAATGCTCCAATTGCATTTTTACAGTACTAATTACTTGTTCTAGAATTTAAAACTCTTGAATACAATTGACATAATTGAATGCACAATTTGTGCACATTTGCACATCTTTGAACGCAAAACTTGAACTCATGCAAATTTATTCACAAATGGTTTTGAACATGTTATCCAACGTTCCAATTGCATATTTTCAATACTAAGTACTTATTTTAGAGTTCTGAACTCATGAATACGATGGATGTAATTGGATGCACAAATTGTGCACATGTTTGAGCGCAAAACTTGAACTCGTGCAAATTTGTGAACAAATGCTTTTGAACATGTTATCCAATGTTGCAATTGCATATTTGCAATAGTAAGTACTTGTTCTAGAATTCTCAACTCATGAACACAATTGACATAATTGAATGCACATTTGCACATGTTTGAACGCAAAATGCGACCTCGTGCAAATTTGTACAGAAATGGTTTTGAACATGTTATCCAATGTTCGAATTGTATATTTTCAATACTAAGTACTTATTTTAGAGTTCTGAACTCGTGAATACAATTGACATAATTGAATGCACACTTTGTGGACATTCGCATATGTTTGAACGCTAAACTTGAACTCGTACAAATTTATGAACGAATGCTTTCGAATATGTTATCCAATGTTCCAATTGAATGTTTACAATAATAAGTACTTATTCTCGAGTTCTAATCTCATGAACACAATTGACATAATTGAGTGCACAATTTGTCCACATTTGCACATGTTTGAACGCAAGATGTGCAAATTTGTGCACAAATGGTTTTGAACATGTTATCCAATGTTCCAATTGCATATTTACAATACTAAGTACTTATTCTAGAGTTCTGAACTCATGAATACAATTGACATAATTGAATGCAGAATTTGTACACATTTGCACATATTCGAACGCAAAACGCGAACTCGTGCAAATTTGCTAACAAATGCTTTTGAACATGTTATCCAATGTTGCAATTGCATATTTGCAGTACTAGGTACTCATTCTAGAATTCTAAACTCATGAATACAGTTGACAGAATTGAATGCACAATCTATGCACATGTTTGAACATAAAACGTGAACTCGTGCAAATTTGTGCACAAATGGTTTTGAACATGTTTTCCAATGTTCCAATTGCATATTTACATTACTAAGCACTTGTTTTAGAGTTCTGAACTCATTAATACAATTGACATAATCGAATGCACAATTTGTGCACACTTGCACATCTTTGAACGCAAAACTTGAACTCGTGCAAATTTATGCACAAATGGTTTTGAACATGTTATCCAATGTTCCAATTTCATATTTTCAACACTATGTACTTATTTTAGGATTCTAAACTCATGAATACAATTGACATAATTGAATGTAGAATTTGTACACATTTGCACATGTTTGAACCCAAAACGTGAACTCGTGCAAATTTGTGCACAAACGATTTTGAACATGTTATCCAATGCTGCAATTGCATACTTAAAAATACTTAGTTCTTATTTTAGAGTTATCAGTTCATGAATACAATCGACGTAATTGAATGCACAATTTATGCACATTTGCACATGTTTGAGCACAAAACGTGAACTCGCGCAAATTTGTGCACAAATGGTTTTGAACATGCTATCCAATGTTCCCAATTGCATATTTAGGAAACTAATTACATATTCATGAATTCTAAACTCATGAAAACAATTGACATAATTGAATGCACCATTTGTGCACATTTGCACACGTTTGAATGCAAAACATGAACTCGTGTAAATTTGTGCACAAATGGTTTTGAACGTGCTATCCAAATGCATATTTACAGTAACAATTTGCTTAATTTAGGTTTCTGAACTGATGATTACAATTGACATAACTGAATGCACAATTTGTGCATATTTGCTCATGTTTAAACGCAAAACGTGAACTCTTGCAAATTTGTGCGCAAATGGTATTGAACATGTTATCCAATGTTCCAATGGCATATTTACAATACAAAGTACTTATTTTAGAGTTCTTATCTCATGAATACAATTGACATAATTGAATGCGCAATTTGTGCACATTTGCACATGTTTGAACGCAAAACGTGAACTCGTGCAAATTTGTGAACAAATGCTTTTGAACATGTCATCCAACACTGCAATTGTATATTTGCAATACTAGGTACCTATGCTAGAATTCTAAACTCATGAATACAATTGACATTATTGAATGCACAATTTGTGCATATTTGCTCACGTTTGAACGCAAAACGTGAACTTGTGCAAATTTAAGCACAAATGGTTTTGAACATGTTATCCAATGCTCCAATTGCATTTTTACAGTACTAATTACTTATTCTAGAATTCAAAACTCTTGAATACAATTGACAAGATTGAATGCACAATTTGTGCACATTTGCACATATTTGAACGCAAAACTTGAACTCGTGCAAATTTATTCATAAATGGTTTTGAACATGTTATCCAACGTTCCAATTGCATAATTTCAATACTAAGTACTTATTTTAGAGTTCTGAACTCATGAACACAATCGATGTAATTGGATACATAAATTGTGCACATGTTTGAGCGCAAAACTTGAACTCGTGCAAATTTGTGAACAAATGCTTTTGAACATGTTATCCAATGTTGCAATTGCATATTTTCAATAGTAAGTACTTGTTCTAGAATTCTCAACTCATGAACATAATTGACATAGTTGAATGCACATTTGCACATGTTTGAACGTAAAATGCAACCTCATGCAAATTTGTGCACAGATGGTTGTGAACATGTTATCCAATGTTCCAATTGTATATTTTCAATACTAAGTACTTATTTTAGAGTTCTGAACTCATGAATACAATTGACATAATTGAATGCACACTTTGTGCACATTCGCACATGTTTGAATGCTAAACTTGAACTCGTGCAAATTTTTGAACAAATGCTTTCGAATACGTTATCCAATGTTCCAATTCAAAATTTACAATACTAAGTACTTGTTCTCGAATTCTAATCTCATGAACACAATTGACATAATTGAGTGCACAATTTGTCCACATTTGCACATGTTTGAACGCAAAACGTGCAAATTTGTGCGGAAATGGTTTTGAACATGTTATCCAATGTTCCAATTGCATATTTACAATACTAAGTACTTATTCTAGAGTTCTGAACTCATGAAAACAATTGACATAATTGAATGCAGAATTTGTGCACATTTGCACATATTTGAACGCAAAACACGAACTTGTGCAAATTTATGAACAAATGCTTTTGAACATGTTATCCAATGTTGCAATTGCATATTTGCAGTACTAGGTACTCATTCTAGAATTCTAAACTCATGAATACAGTTGACAGAATTAAATGCACAATCTGTGCACATGTTTGAACATAAAACGTGAACTCGTGCAAATTTGTGCACAAATGGTTTTGAACATGTTTTCTAATGTTCCAATTGCATATTTACATTACTAAGAACTTGTTTTAGAGTTCTGAACTCATGAATACAATTGACATAATCGAATGCACAATTTGTGCACACTTGCACATCTTTGAATGCAAAACTTAAACTCGTGCAAATTTATGCACAAATGGATTTGAACATGTTATACAATGTTCCAATTGTATGTTTTCAATACTATGTACTTATTTTGGGATTCTAAACTCATGAAAAGAATTGACATAATTGAATGCAAAATTTGTACACATTTGCACATGTTTGAACCCAAAACGTGAACTCGTGCAAATTTGTGCACAAACGGTTTTGAACATGTTATCCAATGCTTCAATTGCATACTTAAAAATACTTAGTTCTTATTTTAGAGTTATCAGCTCCTGAATACAATCGACGTAATTGAATGCACAATTTGTGCACATTTGCACATGTTTGAACACAAAACGTGAACTCGCGCAAATTTGCGCACAAATGCTTTTGAACATGTTATCCAATGTTGCAATTGCATATTTTCAATACTAGGTACTCATTCTAGAATTCTAAACTCATGAATACAGTTGACATAATTGAATGCACAATTTGTGCACATGTTTGAACACAAAACGTGAACTCGTGCAAATTTGTGCACAAACGGTTTTGAACATGTTTTCCAATGTTCCAATTGCATATTTACATTACTAAGAACTTGTTTTAGAGTTCTGAACTCATGAATGCAATTGACATAATTGAATGCACAATTTGTGCACACTTGCACATCTTTGAATGCAAAACTTAAACTCGTGCAAATTTATGCACAAATGGTTTTGAACATGTTATACAATGTTCCAATTGTATGTTTTCAATACTATGTACTTATTTTGGGATTCTAAACTCATGAATAGAATTGACATAATTGAATGCAGAATTTGTACACATTTGCACATGTTTGAACCCAAAACGTGAACTCATGCAAATTTGTGCACAAACGGTTTTGAGCTTGTTATCCAATGCTTCAATTGCATACTTAAAAATGCTTAGTTCTTATTTTAGAGTTATCAGCTCCTGAATACAATCGACGTAATTGAATGCATAAGTTGTGCACATTTGCACATGTTTGAACACAAAACGTGAACTCGCGCAAATTTGTGCACAAATGGTTTTGAACATGCTATCCAATGTTCCCAATTGCATATTTATGATACTAATTACATATTCATGAATTCTAAACTCATGAAAACAATTGACATAATTGAATGCACCATTTGTGCACATTTGCACACGTTTGAATGCAAAACGTGAACTCGTGCAAATTTGAGCACAAATGGTTTTGAACGTGTTATCCAAATGCATATTTACAGTAAAAATTTACTTATTTTAGGTTTCTGAACTGATGATTACAATTGACATAATTGAATGCACAATTTGTGCATATTTGCTCATGTTTAAACGCAAAACGTGAACTCTTACAAATTTGTGCGCAAATGGTATTGAACAGGTTATCCAATGTTCCAATGGCATATTTACAATACAAAGTACTTATTTTAGAGTTCTTATCTCATGAATACAACTGACATAATTGAATGCGCAATTTGTGCACATTTGCACATGTTTGAACGCAAAACGTGAACTCGTGCAAATTTGTGAACAAATGCTTTTGAACATGTCATCCAGTGCTGCAATTGTATATTTGCAATACTAGGTACTTATGCTAGAATTCTAAACTCACGAATACAATTGACATTATTGAATGCACAATTTGTGCATATTTGCTCACGCTTGAACGCAAAACGTGAACTTGTGCAAATTTAGGCACAAATGGTTTTGAACATGTTATCCAATGTTCTAATTGTATTTTTACAATACCAATTACTTATTTTAGAATTCAAAACTCTTGAATACAATTGACATAATTGAATGCACAATTTGTGCACATTTGCACATCTTTGAACGCAAAACTTGAACTCGTGCAAATTTATTCACAAATGGTTTTGAACATGTTATCCAACGTTGCAATTGCATATTTTCAATACTAAGTACTTATTTTAGAGTTCTGAACTCATGAATACGATCGATGTAATTGGATGCACAAATTGTGCACATGTTTCAGCACAAAACTTGAACTCGTGCAAATTTGTGAACAAATGCTTTTGAACATGTTATCCAATGTTGCAATTGCATATTTGCAATAGTAAGTACTTGTTCTACAATTCTCAACTCATGAACACAATTCACATAGTTGAATGCACATTTGCACATGTTTGAGCGCAAAATGCGACCTCGTGCAAATTTGTGCACACATGGTTTTGAACATGTTATCCAATGTTCCAATTGTATATTTTCAATACTAAGTACTTATTTTAGAGTTCTGAACTCATGAATACAATTGACATAATTGAATGCACACTTTGTGCACATTCGTACATGTTTGAACGCTAAACTTGAACTCGTGCAAATTTGTGAACAAATGCTTTCGAATATGTTATCCAATGTTCCAATTCAATATTTGCAATACTAAGTACTTTTTCTCGAATTCTAATCTCATGAACACAATTGACATAATTGAGTGCACAATTTGTCCACATTTGCACATGTTTGAACGCAAAACGTGCAAATTTGTGCACAAATGGTTTTGAACATGTTATCCAATGTTCCAATTGCATATTTACAATACTAAGTGCTTATGCTAGAATTCTACACTCACAAATACAATTGACATTATTGAATGCACAATTTGTGTATATTTGCTCATGTTTAAACGCAAAACGTGAACTCTTGCAAATTTGTGCGCAAATGGTATTGAGCATGTTTTCCAATGTTCCAATGGCATATTTACAATACAAAGTACTTATTTTAGAGTTCTTATCTGATGAATACAACTGACATAATTGAATGCGCAATTTGTGCACATTTGCACATGTTTGAACGCAAAACGTGAACTCGTGCAAATTTGTGAACAAATGCTTTTGAACATGTCATCCAGCACTGCAATTGTATATTTGCAATACTAGGTACTTATGCTAGAATTCTAAACTCATGAATACAATTGACATTATTGAATGCACAATTTATGCATATTTGCTCACGTTTGAATGCAAAACGTGAACTTGTGCAAATTTAGGCACAAATGGTTTTGAACATGTTATCCAATGCTCCAATTGCATTTTTACAGTACTAATTACTTATTCTAGAATTCAAAACTCTTGAATACAATTGACATAATTGAATGCAAAATTTGTGCACATTTGCAAATATTTGAACGCAAAACTTGAACTCGTGCAAATTTATTCACAAATGGTTTTGAACATGTTATCCAACGTTGCAATTGCATATTTTCAATACTAAGTACTTATTTTAGAGTTCTGAACTCATGAATACGATCGATGTAATTGGATGCACAAATTGTGCACATGTTTCAGCGCAAAACTTGAACTCGTGCAAATTTGTGAACAAATGCTTTTGAACATGTTATCCAATGTTGCAATTGCATATTTGCAATAGTAAGTACTTGTTCTAGAATTCTCAACTCAAGAACACAATTCACATAGTTTAATGCACATTTGCACATGTTTGAACGCAAAATGCGACCTCGTGCAAATTTGTGCACACATGGTTTTGAACATGTTATCCAATGTTCCAATTGTATATTTTCAATACTAAGTACTTATTTTAGAGTTCTGAACTCATGAATACAATTGACATATTTGAATGCACACTTTGTGCACATTCGCACATGTTTGAACGCTAAACTTGAACTCGTGCAAATTTGTGAACAAATGCTTTCGAATATGTTATCCAATGTTCCAATTCAATATTTGCAATACTAAGTACTTTTTCTCGAATTCTAATCTCATGAACACAATTGACATAATTGAGTGCACAATTTGTCCACATTTGCACATGTTTGAACGCAAAACGTGCAAATTTGTGCACAAATGGTTTTGAACATGTTATCCAATGTTCCAATTGCATATTTACAATACTAAGTACTTATGCTAGAATTCTACACTCACGAATGCAATTGACATTATTGAATGCACAATTTGTGTATATTTGCTCATGTTTAAACGCAAAACGTGAACTCTTGCAAATTTGTGCGCAAATGGTATTGAGCATGTTTTCCAATGTTCCAATGGCATATTTACAATACAAAGTACTTATTTTAGAGTTCTTATCTGATGAATACAACTGACATAATTGAATGCGCAATTTGTGCACATTTGCACATGTTTGAACGTAAAACGTGAACTCGTGCAAATTTGTGAACAAATGCTTTTGAACATGTCATCCAGCACTGCAATTGTATATTTGCAATACTAGGTACTTATGCTAGAATTCTAAACTCATGAATACAATTGACATTATTGAATGCACAATTTATGCATATTTGCTCACGTTTGAATGCAAAACGTGAACTTGTGCAAATTTAGGCACAAATGGTTTTGAACATGTTATCCAATGCTCCAATTGCATTTTTACAGTACTAATTAATTATTCTAGAATTCAAAACTCTTGAATACAATTGACATAATTGAATGTAAAATTTGTGCACATTGGCAAATATTTGAACGCAAAACTTGAACTCGTGCAAATTTATTCACAAATGGTTTTGAACATGTTATCCAACGTTGCAATTGCATATTTTCAATACTAAGTACTTATTTTAGAGTTCTGAACTCATGAATACGATTGATGTAATTGGATGCACAAATTGTGCACATGTTTCAGCGCAAAACTTGAACTCGTGCAAATTTGTGAACAAATGCTTTTGAACATGTTATCCAATGTTGCAATTGCATATTTGCAATAGTAAGTACTTGTTCTAGAATTCTCAACTCATGAACACAATTCACATAGTTGAATGCACATTTGCACATGTTTGAACGCAAAATGCGACCTCGTGCAAATTTGTGCACACATGGTTTTGAACATGTTATCCAATGTTCCAATTGTATATTTTCAATACTAAGTACTTATTTTAGAGTTTTGAACTCATGAATACAATTGACATAATTGAATGCACACTTTGTGCACATTCGCACATGTTTGAACGCTAAACTTGAACTCGTGCAAATTTGTGAACAAATGCTTTTGAATATGTTATCCAATGTTCCAATTCAATATTTGCAATACTAAGTACTTTTTCTCGAATTCTAATCTCATGAACAAAATTGACATAATTGAGTGCACAATTTGTCCACATTTGCACATGTTTGAACGCAAAACGTGCAAATTTGTGCACAAATGGTTTTGAACATGTTATCCAATGTTCCAATTGCATGTTTACAATACTAAGTACTTATGCTAGAATTCTACACTCAGCAATACAATTGACATTATTGAATGCACAATTTGTGTATATTTGCTCATGTTTAAACGCAAAACGTGAACTCTTGCAAATTTGTGCGCAAATGGTATTGAGCATGTTTTCCAATGTTCCAATGGCATATTTACAATACAAAGTACTTATTTTAGAGTTCTTATCTGATGAATACAACAGACATAATTGAATGCGCAATTTGTGCACATTTGCACATGTTTGAATGCAAAACGTGAACTCGTGCAAATTTGTGAACAAATGCTTTTGAACATGTCATCCAGCACTGCAATTGTATATTTGCAATACTAGGTACTTATGCTAGAATTCTAAACTCATGAATACAATTGACATTATTGAATGCACAATTTATGCATATTTGCTCACGTTTGAATGCAAAACGTGAACTTGTGCAAATTTAGGCACAAATGGTTTTGAACATGTTATCCAATGCTCCAATTGCATTTTTACAGTACTAATTACTTATTCTAGAATTCAAAACTCTTGAATACAATTGACATAATTGAATGCAAAATTTGTGCACATTTGCAAATATTTGAACGCAAAACTTGAACTCGTGCAAATTTATTCACAAATGGTTTTGAACATGTTATCCAACGTTGCAATTGCATATTTTCAATACTAAGTACTTATTTTAGAGTTCTGAACTCATGAATACGATCGATGTAATTGGATGCACAAATTGTGCACATGTTTCAGCGCAAAACTTGAACTCGTGCAAATTTGTGAACAAATGCTTTTGAACATGTTATCCAATGTTGCAATTGCATATTTGCAATAGTAAGTACTTGTTCTAGAATTCTTAACTCATGAACACAATTGACATTGTTGAATGCACATTTGCACATGTGTGAACGCAAAATGCGACCTCGTGCAAATTTGTGCACAAATGGTTTTGAACATGTTATCCAATGTTCCAATTGTATATTTTCAATACTAAGTACTTATTTTAGAGTTCTGAACTCGTGAATACAATTGACATAATTGAATGCACACTTTGTGCACATTTGCACATGTTTGAATGCTAAACTTGAACTTGTGCAAATTTGTGAACAAATGCTTTCGAATATGTTATCCAATGTTCCAATTGAATATTTGCAATACTAAGTACTTTTTCTCGAATTCTAATCTCATGAACACAATTGGCATAATTGAGTGCACAATTTGTCCACATTTGCACATGTTTGAATGCATAACGTGCAAATTTGTGCACAAATGGTTTTGAACATGTTATCCAATGTTCCAATTGCATATTTACAATACTAAGTACTTATTCTAGAGTTCTGAACTCATGAATACAATTGACATAATTGAATGCAGAATTTGTGCGCATTTGCACATATTCGAACGCAAAATGCGAACTTGTGCAAATTTGTGAACAAATGCTTTTGAACATGTTATCCAATGTTGCAATTGCATATTTGCAGTACTAGGCACTCATTCTAGAATTCTAAACTCATGAATACAGTTGACAGAATTGAATGCACAATCTGTGCACATGTTTGAACGCAAAACGTGAACTCGTGCAAATTTGTGCACAAATGGTTTTGAACATGTTTTCCAATGTTCCAATTGCATATTTACATTACTAAGCACTTATTTTAGAGTTCTGAACTCATGAATACAATTGACATAACTGAATGCACAATTTGTGCACACTTGCACATCTTTGAACGTAAAACTTGAACTCGTGCAAATTTATGCACAAATGGTTTTGAACATGTTATACAATGTTCCAATTGCATATTTTCAATACTATGTACTTATTTTAGGATTCTAAACTCATGAATACAATTGACATAATTGAATGCAGAATTTGTACACATTTGCACATGTTTGAACCCAAAACGTGAACTCATGCAAATTTGTGCACAAACGGTTTTGAACATGTTATCCAATGCTTCAATTGCATACTTAAAACTACTTAGTTCTTATTTTCGAGTTCTCAGTTCATAAATACAATCGACGTAATTGAATGCACAGTTTGTGCACATTTGCACATATTTGAACACAAAACGTGAACTCACGCAAATCTGTGCACAAATGGTTTTGAACATGCTATCCAATGTTCCCAATTGCATATTTACGATACTAGTTACTTATTCATGAATTCTAAACTCATGAAAATAATTGACATAATTGAATGCACCATTTGTGCACATTTGCACACATTTGAATGCAAAATGTTAACTCGTGTAAATTTATGCACAAATGGTTTTGAACGTGTTATCCAAATGCATATTTATAGTAACAATTTGCTTATTTTAGGTTTCTGAACTGATGATTACAATTGACATAATTGAATGCACAATTTGTGCATATTTGCTCATGTTTAAACGCAAAACGTGAACTCTTGCAAATTTGTGCGCAAATGGTATTGAGCATGTTTTCCAATGTTCCAATGGCATATTTACAATACAAAGTACTTATTTTAGAGTTCTTATCTGATGAATACAACTGACATAATTGAATGCGCAATTTGTGCACATTTGCACATGTTTGAACACAAAACGTGAACTCGTGCAAATTTGTGAACAAATGCTTTCGAACATGTCATCCAGCGCTGCAATTGTATATTTGCAATACTAGGTACTTATGCTAGAATTCTAAACTCACGAACACAATTGACATTATTGAATGCACAATTTGTGCATATTTGCTCACGTTTGAATGCAAAACGTGAACTTGTGCAAATTTAGGCACAAATGGTTTTGAACATGTTATCCAATTCTCCAATTGCATTTTTACAGTACCAATTACTTATTCTAGAATTCAAAACTCTTGAATACAATTGACATAATTGAATGCACATTTTGTGCACATTTGCACATCTTTGAACGCAAAACTTGAACTCGTGCAAATTTATTCACAAATGGTTTTGAACATGTTATCCAATGTTCTGATTGAATATTTTCAATACTAAGTACTTATTTTAGAGTTCTGAACTCATGAATACGATCGATGTAATTGGATGCCCAAATTATGCACATGTTTGAGCGCAAAACTTGAACTTGTGCAAATTTGTGAACAAATGCTTTTGAACATGTTATCCAATGTTGCAATTGCATATTTGCAATAGTAAGTACTTGTTCTAGAATTCTCAACTCATGAACACAATTGACATAGTTGAATGCACATTTGCACATGTTTGAACGCAAAATGCGACCTCGTGCAAATTTGTGCACAAATGGTTTTGAACATGTTATCCAATGTTCCAATTGTATATTTTTAATACTAAGTACTTATTTTAGAGTTCTGAACTCGTGAATACAATTGACATAATTGAATGCACAATTTGTGCACATTCGCACATGTTTGAATGCTAAACTTGAACTTGTGCAAATTTGTGAACAAATGCTTTCGAATATGTTATCCAATGTTCCAATTGAATATTTGCAATACTAAATAGTTTTTCTCGAATTCTAATCTCATGAACACAATTGACATAATTAAGTGCACAATTTGTCCACATTTGCACATGTTTGAATGCAAAACGTGCAAATTTGTGCACAAATGGTTTTGAACATGTTATCCAATGTTCCAATTGCATATTTACAATACTAAGTACTTATTCTAGAGTTCTGAACTCAGGAATACAATTGACATAATTGAATGCATAATTTGTGCACATTTGCACATATTTGAACGCAAAACGCGAACTCGTGCAAATTTGCGAACAAATGCTTTTGAACATGTTATCCAATGTTGCAATTGCATATTTGCAGTACTAGGCACTCATTCTAGAATTCTAAACTCATGAATACAGTTGACAGAATTGAATGCACAATTTGTGCACATGTTTGAACGCAAAACGTGAACTCATGTAAATTTGTGCACAAATGGTTTTGAACATGTTTTCCAATGTTCCAATTGCATATTTACATTACTAAGCACTTTTTTTAGAGTTCTGAACTCATGAATACAATTGACATAATTGAATGCACAATTTGTGGACACTTGCACATCTTTGAACGCAAAACTTGAACTCGTGCAAATTTATGCACAAATGGTTTTGAACATGTTATACAATGTTCCAATTGCATATTTTCAATAATATGTACTTATTTTAGGATTCTAAACTCATGAATACAATTGACATAATTGAATGTAGAATTTGTACACATTTGCATATGTTTGAACCCAAAACGTGAACTCGTGAAAATTTATGCACAAACGGTTTTGAACATGTTATCCAATGCTTCAATTGCATACTTAAAAATTCTTTGTTCTTATTTTAGAGTTCTCAGTTCATGAATACAATCGACATAATTGAATGCACAATTTGTGCACATTTGCACATGTATGAACACAAAACGTGAACTCATGCAAATTTGTGCACAAATGGTTTTGAACATGTTATCCAATGTTCCAATTGCATATTTATAATACTAAGTACTTATTCTAGAGTTCTGAACTCATGAATACAATTGACATAGTTGAATGCAGAATTTGTGCACATTTGCACATATTTGAACGCAAAACGTGAACTCGTGCAAATTTGTGAACAAATGCTTTTGAACATGTTATCCAATGTTGCAATTGCATATTTGCAGTACTAGGTACTCATTCTAGAATTCTAAACTCATGAATACAGTTGACAAAATTGAATGCACAATTTGTGCACATGTTTGAACGCAAAACGTGAACTCATGCAAATTTGTGCACAAATGGTTTTGAACATGTTTTCCAATGTTCCAATTGCATATTTACATTACTAAGCACTTTTTTTAGAGTTCTGAACTCATGAATACAATTGACATAATTGAATGCACAATTTTTGCAGACTTGCACATCTTTGAACGCAAAATTTGAACTCGTGCAAATTTATGCACAAATGGTTTTGAACATGTTATACAATGTTCCAATTGCATATTTTCAATAATATGTACTTATTTTAGGATTCTAAACTCATGAATACAATTGACATAATTGAATGTAGAATTTGTACACATTTGCACATGTTTGAACCCAAAACGTGAACTCGTGCAAATTTGTGCACAAACGGTTTTGAACATGTTATCCAATGCTTCAATTGCATACTTAAAACTACTTAGTTCTTATTTTCGAGTTCTCAGTTCATGAATACAATCGACGTAATTGAATGCACAATTTGTGCACATTTGCACATGTATGAACACAAAACGTGAACTCGCGCAAATTTGTGCACAAATGGTTTTGAACATGCTATCCAATGTTCCCAATTGCATATTTACGATACTAAATACTTATTCATGAATTCTAAACTCATGAAAACAATTGACATAATTGAATGCACGATTTGTGCACATTTGCACACGTTTGAATGCAAAACGTGAACTCGTGCAAATTTGTGCACAAATGGTTTTGAACGTGTTATCCAAATGCATATTTACAGAAACAATTTGCTTATTTTAGGTTTCCTGAACTGATGATTACAATTGACATAAATGAATGCACAATTTGTGCATATTTGCTCATGTTTAAACGCAAAACGTGAACTCTTGCAAATTTGTGCAAAAATGGTATTGGACAAGTTATCCAATGTTCCAATGGCATATTTACAATACAAAGTACTTATTTTAGAGTTCTTATCTCATGAATACAATTGACATAATTGAATGTGCAATTTGTGCACATTTGCACATGTTTGAACGCAAAACGCGAACTCGTGCAAATTTATGAACAAATGCTTTTGAACATGTCATCCAGTGCTGCAATTGTATATTTGCAATACTAGGTACTTATGCTAGAATTCTAAACTCACGAATACAATTGACATTATTGAATGCACAATTTGTGCATATTTGCTCTCGTTTGAACGCAAAACCTGAACTTGTGCAAATTTAGAAACAAATGGTTTTGAACATGTTATCCAATGCTCCAATTGCATTTTTACAATACTAATTACTTATTCTAGAATTCAAAACTCTTGAATACAATTGACATAATTGAATGCACAATTTGTGCACATTTGCACATCTTTGAACGCAAAACTTGAACTCGTTCAAATTTATTCACAAATGATTTTGAACATGTTATCCAACGTTCCAATTGCATATTTTCAACACTAAGTACTTATTTTAGAGTTCTGAACTCATGAATACGATCGATCTAATTGGATGCACAAATTGTGCACATGCTTGAGCGCAAAACTTGAACTCGTGCAAATTTTTGAACAAATGCTTTTGAACATGTTATCCAATGTTGCAATTGCATATTTGTAATAGTAAGTACTTGTTCTAGAATTCTCAACTCATGAACACAATTGACATAATTGAATGCACATTCGCACATGTTTGAACGCAAAATGCGACCTCATGCAAATTTGTGCACAAATGGTTTTGAATATGTTATCCAATGTTCCAATTGCATATTTTCAATACTAAGTACTTATTTTAGAGTTCTGAACTCGTGAATACAATTGACATAATTGAATGCACACTTTGTGCACATTCGCACATGTTTGAACGCTAAACTTGAACTCGTGCAAATTTGTGAACAAATGCTTTCGAATATGTTATCCAATGTTCCAATTCAATATTTGCAATACTAAGTACTTGTTCTCGAATTCTAATCTCATGAACACAATTGACATAATTGAGTGCACAATTTGTCCACATTTGCACATGTTTGAACGCAAAATGTGCAAATTTGTGCACAAATGGTTTTGAACATGTTATCCAATGTTCCAATTGCATATTTACAATACTAAGTACTTATTCTAGAGTTATGAACTCATGAATACAATTGACATAATTGAATGCAGAATTTGTGCACATTTGCACATATTTGAATGCAAAACGCGAACTCGTGTAAATTTGCGAACAAATGCTTTTGAACATGTTATCCAATATTGCAATTGCATATTTGCAGTACTAGGTACTCATTCTAGAATTCTAAACTCATGAATACAGTTGACAGAATTGAATGCACAATTTGTACACATATTTGAACGCAAAACGTGAACTCTTGCAAATTTGTGCATAAATGGTTTTGAACATCCAATGTTCCAATTGCATATTTACATTACTAAGCACTTTTTTTAGAGTTCTGAACTCATGAATACAATTGACATAATTGAATGCACAATTTGTGCACATTTGCACATCTTTGAACGCAAAACTTGAACTCGTGCAAATTTATGCACAAATGGTTTTGAACATGTTATACAATGTTCCAATTGCATATTTTCAATACTATGTACTTATTTTAGGATTCTAATCTCATGAATACAATTGACATAATTGAATGCAGAATTTGTACACATTTGCACATGTTTGAACCCAAAACGTGAACTCGTGCAAATTTGTGCACAAACAGTTTTGAACATGTTATCCAATGCTTCAATTGCATACTTAAAAATAATTTGTTCTTATTTTAGAGTTCTCAGTTCATGAATACAATCGACGTAATTGAATGCACAATTTGTGCACATGTGCACATGTTTGAACACAAAACGTGAACTCGCGCAAATTTGTGCACAAATGGTTTTGAACATGCTATCCAATGTTCCCAATTGCATATTTACGATACTAATTACTTATTCATGAATTCTAAACTCATGAAAACAATTGACATAATTGAATGCACCATTTATGCACATTTGCACACGTTTGAATGCAAAATATGAACTCGTGCAAATTTGTGCACAAATGGTTTTGAACGTGTTATCCAAATGCAAATTTACAGTAACAATTGCTTATTTTAGGTTTCTGAACTCATGATTACAATTGACATAATTGAATGCACAATTTGTGCATATTTGCTTATGTTTAAACGCAAAACGTGAACTCTTGCAAATTTGTGCACAAATGGTATTGAACATGTTATCCAATGTTCAAATGGCATATTTACAATACAAAGTACTTATTTTAGAGTTCTTATCTCATGAATACAATTGACATAATTGAATGCACAATTTGTGCACATTTGCACATGTTTGAATGCAAAACGTGAACCTGTGCGAATTTGTGAACAAATGCTTTTGAGCATGTCATCCAGTGCTGTAATTGTATATTTGCAATACTAGGTACTTATGCTAGAATTCTAAACCCATGAATACAATTGACATTATTGAATGCACAATTTGTGGATATTTGCTCACGTTTGAATGCAAAACGTGAACTTGTGCAAATTTTGGCACAAATGGTTTTGAACATGTTATCCAATGCTCCAATTGCATTTTTACAGTACTAATTACTTATTCTAGAATTCAAACTCTTGAATACAATTGACATAATTGCACAATTTGTGCACATTTGCACATCTTTGAACGCAAAACTTGAACTCATGCAAATTTATTCACAAATGGTTTTGAACATGTTATCCGGCGTTCCAATTGCATATTTTCAATACTATGTACTTATTTTAGGATTCTAGACTCATGAACACAATTGACATAATTGAATGCAGAATTTGTACACATTTGCACATGTTTGAACCCAAAATGTGAACTCGTGCAAATTTGTGCACAAACGGTTTTGAACATGTTATCCAATGCTTCAATTGCATACTGAAAAATACTTAGTTCTTATTTTTTAGAGTTCTGAATTCATGAATTGATACAAACGTGGTTAACTTGTACCAAACCCATATTCAATCTTGATAACCTTGCCTAGGATCGTTCATAAATCGAGCAAAAAAAACTCTAATCCCCAACAAGACCCGTAAATAACCTGTACTTAAGAACCTTAATTATAAAGAATTAAAGGTTGTTTAATATAAACCAAAGTCAATTTTAAGTCTAAATTAAACTAGGTTTGAATATACCAAGCCTTCGCTTGATAAATTCATAAAAGTTCTTTTAAGAACATAAGAGAAGGACTTCAATTATGTCAATTGTGTCCAACACCCGGAATTGAACCATAGATGAAGAAATATTTGAATGGAACCATAAATGAAGAAATATATATGGATTGTGCATTCAATTATGCATTGAAGTATCCAGACGTTGATTTTCGATCAGTTCGATCTCTAGCCCAATCAGCATCAGTATAGCCAGTAATTTAATAATCCTTATTCCTCCCAAAGAATAACCCTTTACTCGAAGAAGACTTTAGATACCTTAATACTCGGTATACTGCATTCATATGTTCTTTACTCGGAGAATGCATGAACTAACTTATAACACTTACTGCATAAGCAATGTTTGGCCGAGTATGAGATAGGTAAATCAACCTTCCCACCAACCTTTGATACTGATCTCTATCAATTGGAACTTGATCTTCTAGGACTGAAAGTCCATGGTTGACTTCAATAGGAGTCTCGACTGGCTTACAATCAAGCATCCATGTCTCTGTTAGTAGATCCATTACGTACTTTCGTTGGCAAAGAGAAATTCCTTGAGCTGATCTTGCAACTTCAATTCCTAAAAAATACTTCAAGTTACCCAAATCCTTAAGTTCAAACTCGGATGCTAATTGTCTTTGCAAGATTGTTGTCTCACTCGGATCATATCCAGTGACCACCATACATTCACATATGCAATTAGCGCGGTGACTTTTCCTAACTTTTGTTTGATGAATCATGTGTGATCAGCATCATTTTGCTTATATCCGAGCTTCTTCATGAAGGTTGAGAGTCGTCCAAACCATGCTCGAGGCGATTGCTTGAGTCCATACAATGCTCTTTTTAATTTGCATACTCGGTCAGTACATTTAGTTCCCAGTGGTGGATCCCTATATATTTCTTCATCTATGGTTCCATTCAAAAATGCACTCAATTATGTCAATTGTATTCATGAATTCAGAACTCTAAAATAAGAACTAAGTATTTTTAAGTATGCAATTGAAGCATTGGATAACATGTTCAAAACCGTTTGTGCACAAATTTGCATGAGTTCACGTTTTGGGTTCAAACATGTGCAAATGTGTACAAATTCTGCATTCAATTATGTCAATTGTATTCATGAGTTTCGAATCCTAAAATAAGTACATAGTATTGAAAATATGCAATTGGAACATTGCATAACATGTTCAAAACCATTTGTGCATAAATTTGCACGAGTCCAAGTTTCGCATTCAAAGATGTGCAAATGTGCACAAATTGTGCATTCAATTATGTCAATTGTATTCATGAGTTCAGAACTCTAAAACAAGTGCTTAGTAATGTAAATATGCAATTGGAACATTGGATAACATGTTCAAAACCATTTGTGCACAAATTTGCACGAGTTCATGTTTTGCGTTCAAACATGTGCAAATGTGCACAAATTGTGCATTCAATTCTGTCAATTGTATTCATGAGTTTAGAATTCTAGAATGAGTGCCTAGTACTGCAAATATGCAATTGCAACATTGGATAACATGTTCAAAAGCATTTGTTCACAAATTTGCATGAGTTCATGTTTTGCGTTCAAATATGTGCAAATGTGCACAAATTTTGCATTCAATTATGTCAATTGTATTCATGAGTTCAGAACTCTAGAATAAGTACTTAGTGTTGTAAATATGCAATTGGAACATTGGATAACATGTTCAAAACCATTTGTGCACAAATTTGCACATTTTACGTTCAAACATGTGCAAATGTGGACAAATTGTGCATTCAATTATGTCAATTGTGTTCATGAGATTAGACTTCAAGAATAAGTACTTAGTATTGCAAATATTCAATTGGAACATTGGATAACATATTCAAAAGCATTTGTTCACAAATTTGCATGAGTTCAAGTTTAGCGTTCAAACATGTGCGAATGTGCACAAAGTGTGCATTCAATTATGTTAATGGTATTCACAAGTTCAGAACTCTAAAATAAGTACTTAGTATTGAAAATATACAATTGGAACATTGGATAACATGTTCAAAACCATTTGTGCAAAAATTTGCACGAGGTCGCATTTTGCGTTCAAACATGTGCAAATGTGCATTCAATTATGTCAATTTCGTTCATGAGTTGAGAATTCTAGAACAAGTACTTACTATTACAAATATGCAATTGCAATGTTGGATAACATGTTCAAAAGCATTTGTTCACAAATTTGCACGAGTTCAAGTTTTGCACTCAAACATGTGCATAATTTGTGCATTGAACTATATCAATCATATTCATGAGTTCAGAACTCTAAAATAAGTACATAGTATTGAAAATATGCAATTGGAACATTGGATAACATGTTCAAAACCATTTGTGAATAAATTTGCACAAGTTCAAGTTTTGCGTTCAAAGATGTGCAAATGTGCACAAATTGTGTTTTCAATCATGTTAATTGTTTTCAAGAGTTTTGAATTCTAGAATAAGTAATTAGTACTGTAAAAATGCAATTGGAGCATTGGATGACATGTTCAAAACCATTTGTGCCTAAATTTGCACAAGTTCACATGTTACATTCAAACATGAGCAAATATGAACAAATTGTGCATTTAATAATGACAATTGTATTCATGAGTTTACAATTCTAGCATAAGTACCTAGTATTGCAAATATACAATTGCAGCACTGGATAACATGTTCAAAAGCATTTGTTTACAAATTTGCACGAGTTCACATTTTGCGTTCAAACATGTGCAAATGTGCACAAATTGCGCATTCAATTATGTTAATTGCATTCATGAGATAAGAACTCTAAAATAAGTACTTTCTATTGTAAATATGCCATTGGAACATTGGATAACATGTTCAATACCATTGGTGCACAAATTCGCAAGAGTTCACGTTTTGCGTTTAAACATGAGCAAATATGCACGAATTGTGCATTCAACTATGTCAATTGTAATCATCAGTTCAAAAACCTAAAATAAGCAATTGTTACTATAAATATGCATTTGGAACATTGGATAACACGTTCAAATACATTTGTGCACAAATTTGCACGAGTTCACGTTTTGCATTCAAACGTGTGCAAATTTGCACAAATTGTTCATTCAATTACGTCAATTGTTTTCATGAGTTTATAATTCATGAATAAGTAATTAGTATCATAAATATGCAATTGGTAACATTGGATAGCATGTTCGAAACCATTTGTGCACAAATTTGCGCGAGTTCACGTTTTGTGTTCAAATATGAGCAAATGTGCACAAATTGTGCATTCAATTACGTCAATTGTATTCATGAATTAAGAACTCTAAAATAAGAACTAAGTATTTTTAAGTATGCAATTGAAGCATTGGATAACATGTTCAAAACCATTTGTGCACAAATTTGCATGAGTTCACGTTTTGGGTTCAAACATGTGCAAATGTGTACAAATTCTGCATTCAATTATGTCAATTGTATTCATGAGTTTAGAATCCTAAAATAAGTATATAGCATTGAAAATATGCAATCGGAACATTGTATAACATGTTCAAAACCATTTGTGCATAAATTTGCACGAGTTCTAGTTTTGCATTCAAAGATGTGCAAATGTGCACAAATTGTGCATTCAATTATGTCAATTGTATTCATGAGTTCAGAACTCTAAAATAAGTGCTTAGTAATGTAAATATACAATTGGAACATTGGATAACATGTTCAAAACCATTTGTGCACAAATTTGCATGTGTTCACGTTCTGCATTCAAACATGTGCAAAATGTGCACAAATTGTGCGTTCAATTATGTCAATTGTATTCATGATTTTAGAATTCTAGAACGAGTACCTAGTACTGCAAATATGCAATTGCAACATTGGATAACATGTTCAACAGCATTTGTTCACAAATTTGCACAAGTTCACATTTTGGATTCAAATATGTGCAAATGTGCACAAATTCTGCATTCAATTATGTCAATTGTATTCATGAGTTCAGAACTCTAGAATAAGTACTTAGTGTTGTAAATATGCAATTGGAACATTGGATAACAGGTTCAAAACCACTTTTGCACAAATTTGCATGTGTTCACGTTTTGTGTTCAAACATGTGCAAATGTGGACAAATTGTGCATTCAATTATGTCAATTGTATTCAAGAGTTTTGAATTCTAGAATAAGTAATTAGTACTGTAAAAATGCAATTGGAGCATTGGATAACATGTTCAAAACCATTTGTGCATAAATTTGCACAAGTTCACGTTTTGCGTTCAAACATGAGCAAATATGCACAAATTGTGCATTCAATAATGTCAATTGTATTCATGAGTTTAGAATTCTAGCATAAGTACCTAGTACTGCAAATATACAATTGCAGCACTGGATAACATGTTCAAAAGCATTTGTTCACAAATTTGCACGAGTTCACGTTTTGTATTCAAACATGTGCAAATGTGCACAAATTGCGCATTCAATTATGTCAATTGTATTCATGAGATAAGAACTCTAAAATAAGTACTTTATATTGTAAATATGCCATTGGAACATTGGATAACATGTTCAACACCATTGGTGCACAAATTCACAAGAGTTCACATTTTGCGTTTAAACATGAGCAAATATGCAGGAATTGTGCATTCAATTATGTCAATTGTAATCATCAGTTCAGAAACCTAAAATAAGCAGTTGTTACTATAAATATGCATTTGGAACATTGGATAACACGTTCAAAACCATTTGTGCACAAATTTGCACGAGTTCACGTTTTGCATTCAAACGTGTGCAAGTGTGCACAAATTGTGCATTCAATTACGTCAATTGTTTTCATGAGTTTAGAATTCATGAATAAGTAATTAGTATTGTAAATATGCAATTGGGAACATTGGATAGCATGTTCAAAACCAATTGTACACAAATTTGTGCGAGTTCACGTTTTGTGTTCAAACATCTGCAAATGTGCACAAATTGTGCATTCAATTACGTTGATTGTATTCATGAATTGAGAACTCTAAAATAAGAACTAAGTATTTTTAAGTATGCAATTGAAGCATTGGATAACATGTTCAAAACCGTTTGTGCACAAATTTGCACGAGTTCACGTTTTGGGTTCAAATATGTGCTAATGTGTACAAATTCTGCATTCAATTATGTCAATTGTATTCATGAGTTTAGAATCCTAAAATAAGTACATAGCATTGAAAATATGCAATCGAAACATTGTATAACATGTTCAAAACCATTTGTGCATAACTTTGTACGAGTTCAAGTTTTGCGTTCAAAGATGTGCAAATGTGCACAAATTGTGCATTCAACTATGTCAATTGTATTCATGAGTTCAAAACTCTAAAATAAGTGCTTAGTAATGTAAATATTCAATTGGAGCATTGGATAACATGTTCAAATCCATTTGTGCACAAATTTGCACGAGTTCATGTTTTGCGTTCAAACATGTGCAAAATGTGCACAAATTGTGCGTTCAATTCTGTCAATTGTATTCATGATTTTAGAATTCTAGAATGAATACCTAGTACTACAATTATGCAATTGCAACATTGGATAACATGTTCAAAAGCATTTGTTCGCAAATTTGCACGAGTTCACATTTTGCGTTCAAATATGTGCAAATGTGCACAAATTCTGCATTCAGTTATGTCAATTGTGTTCATGAGTTCAGAACTCTAGAATAAGTACTTAGTGTTGTAAATATGGAATTGGAACATTGGATAACAGGTTCAAAACCACTTGTGCACAAATTTGCACGTGTTCACGTTTTGCGTTCAAACATGTGCAAATGTGGACAAATTGTGCATTCAATTATGTCAATTGTGTTCATGCGATTAGAATTCGAGAATAAGCACTTAGTATTGCAAATATGCAATTGGAACATTGGATAACATATTCAAAAGCATTTGTTCGCAAATTTGCACGAGTTCAAGTTTAGCGTCCAAACATGTGCGAATGTGCACAAAGTGTTCATTTAATTATGTCAATTGTATTCACGAGTTCAGAACTCTAAAATAAGTACTTAGTATTGAAAATATACAATTGGAACAGTGGATAACATGTTCAAAACCATTTGTGCACAAATTTGCACGAGGTCGCATTTTGCGTTCAAACATGTGCAAATGTGCATTCAATTATGTCAATTGCGTTCATGAGTTATGAAATCTAGAACAAGTACTTACTATTGCAAATATGCAATTGCAAAATTGGATAGAATGTTCAAAAGCATTTGTTCACAAATTTGCACGAGTTCGAGTTTTACGCTTAAACATGTGCACAATTTATGCATTCAATTATATCGATCGTATTCATGAGTTCAGAACTCTAAAATAAGTACTTAGTATTGAAAATATGCAATTGGAACATTGGATAACATGTTCAAAACCATTTCTGAATAAATTTGCACGAGTTCAAGTTTTGCGTTCAAAGATGTGCAAATGTGCACAAATTGTGCATTAAATTATGTCAATTGTATTCAAGAGTTTTGAATTCTAAAATAAGTAATTAGTACTATAAAAATGCAATTGGAGCATTGGATAACATGTTCAAAACCATTTATGCCTAAATTTGCACAAGTTCACGTTTTTCGTTCAAACATGAGCAAATACTCACAAATTGTGCACTCAATATTGTCAATTGTATTCATGAGTTTAGAATTCCAGCATAAGTACCTAGTATTGCAAATATACAACTGCAGCACTGGATAACATGTTCGAAGGCATTTGTTCACAAATTTGCACGAGTTCACGTTTTGCGTTCAAACATGTGCAAATGTGCACAAATTGTGCATTTAATTATGTCAATTGTATTCATGAGATAAGAACTCTAAAATAAGTACTTTTTACTGTAAATATGCCATTGGAACATTGGATAACATGTTCAACACCATTGGTGCACAAATTCGCAAGAGTTCACGTTTTGCATTTAAACACGAGCAAATATGCACGAATTATGCATTCAGTTATGTCAATTGTAATCATCAGTTCAGAAACCTAAAATAAGCAATTGTTACTGTAAATATGCATTTGGAACATTGGATAACACGTTCAAAACCATTTGTGCACAAATTTGCACGAGTTCACGCTTTGCATTCAAACGTGTGCAAGTGTGCACAAATTGTGCATTCAATTACGTCAATTGTTTTCATGAGTTTAGAATTCATGAATAAGTAATTAGTATCATAAATATGCAATTGGGAACATTGGATAGCATGTTCGAAACCATTTGTGCACAAATTTGCGCGAGTTCACATTTTTTGTTCAAACATGTGCAAATGTGCACAAATTCTGCATTCAATTATGTCAATTGTATTCATGAATTGAGAACTCTAAAATAAGAACTAAGTATTTTTAAATATGTAATTGAAGTATTGGATAACATGTTCAAAACCATTTGTGCAAAAATTTGCACGAGTTCACGTTTTGGGTTCAAACATGTGCAAATGTGTGCAAATTCTGCATTCAATTATGTCAATTGTATTCATGAGTTTAGAATCCTAAAATAAGTACATAGCATTGAAAATATGCAATCGAAACATTGTATAACATGTTCAAAACCATTTGTGCATAAATTTGCATGAGTTTAAGTTTTGCGTTCAAAGATATGCAAATGTGCACAAATTGTGCATTCAACTATGTCAATTGTATTCATGAGTTTAGAACTCTAAAATAAGTGCTTAGTAATGTAAATATTCAATTGGAACATTGGATAACATGTTCAAAACCGTTTGTGCACAAATTTGCATGAGTTCATGTTTTGCGTTCAAACATATGCAAAATGTGCAAAAATTATGCATTCAATTCTGTCAATTGTATTCATGAGTTTAGAATTCTAGATTGAGTACCTAGTACTGCAAATATGCAATTGCAACATTAGATAATATGTTCAAAAGCATTTGTTCGCAAATTTGCACGAGTTCACGTTTTGCGTTCAAATATGTGCAAATGTGCACAAATTCTGCATTCAATTGTGTCAATTGTATTCATGAGTTCAGAACTCTAGAATAAGTACTTAGTGTTGTAAATATGCAATTGGAACATTGGATAACAGGTTCAAAACCACTTGTGCACAAATTTGCACGTGTTCACGTTTTGTGTTCAAACATGTTCAAATATGGACAAATTGTGCATTCAATTATGTCAATTGTGTTCATGAGATTAGAATTAGAGAACAAGCACTTAGTATTGTAAATATGCAATTGGAACATTGGATAATATATTCGAAAGCATTTGTTCGCAAATTTGCACGAGTTCAAGTTTAGCGTTCAAACATGTGCGAATGTGCACAAAGTGTGCATTTAATTATGTCAATTGTATTCACGAGTTCAGAACTCTAAAATAAGTACTTAGTATTGAAAATATACAATTGGAACATTGGATAACATGTTCAAAACCATTTGTGCACAAATTTGCACGAGGTCGCGTTTTGCATTCAAACATGTGCAAATGTGCATTCAATTATGTCAATTGCGTTCATGAGTTGAGAAATCTAGAACAAGTACTTACTATTGCAAATATGCAATTGCAACATTGGATAACAGGTTCAAAAGCATTTGTAATATGAACCCTAAAAGGGATCAAAAGTTCCTAAATATTAAGAATTCAAGCTAATTAGTTTAATTTCCTATTTTGAAATTAATTAGCTTGATATGGATGAATTTTAGAGTTATTCCTATTTTGGAGTCAATAAGGAAGTTTCAAGAAGATTCTAGAAGATTCAAGAATATTCCAAGTCAAAGTCAACAAGTCAAAGTCAAATAGTCAACAAGTCAAAGTCAATGGTCAATGGTCAACATATGACATGGCATGTGACATGGCATGCTTTAATGCTTAGTTGTCATGAAGTGTAATTAGTTGTTAATTTTGACTTTTCAAAGATGAGTTGTCATTAGTTGTCCTATTTTAAAGGAAATCTCCTTAATTAAGGATTTTCCTATATAGGTATCTTTGGGAATAAGGAATAGAACCTTTTCCTTTAAGGATTAGGTTGTTTACATGCCTATATAAGGGCTAACCCTATGACATACGAATTTAAAAAAATAAGCATTGAAATATAAAAAGTAAGGTTTTTCCTTAAACTTTGTTCTTTTAAAACTTTGCAAGTTTACTTGAATTGTTTCACTTCTACCTTTCATTACAATTACTAGGTTAGATTAAACTTAGAATTGTGTGATTGTTCATCTTATAATAGCTAAGTATTTTGCTTCAATTTAATAAGCAAGGGGTTTAGCTCCATCAACACAACTATCCTTGATGATCCTTAGGCTAATATTCAAAGTTGGATGCGCGTTCTATCTCTATTATAGGTAGGGTTCGTCTCAGTTTGGTATCAGAGCCAAACTTCAAGGTTTGGTTACGTATCCTTTAATTTTCATTTATTATCTATTCTTTTCTTCTTCTCAATTCTTCATAAATTGAAAATAAAAAATTTTTTTTTTGAGTGAAACACGAGAGCATTCACATCCTTGAGTGTAAACACGTAAGGGAGTGTTTTGTGAGGGTTTCTTTTCTATTTTTTTTTATAAATTATCTTTGTGTGTGGTTATTATGGATATGCCTTATTTTCTTGGTAAGAATGATCCTTATGTTTACTTGGAATGGGTGCAACAAATAGAAGAGATATTTGATTCTCTTATGATAATTGATTTCCAAAAGTGCAAACTTGCTTCTCAAAAATTTCTAGGTCGTGCTGCTATATGGTGGAAAGATTTGATGGTTTTATGGAGAGAGAATGGGAATATTGAGATTAGAAATTGGGAATTAATGAAAAGGTTAATGACTAGACATTTTATTCCTCATGATGTTGGGGATAAATACTATCTTAAATTACAAAGGCTTAAACAAGGGGATGAATTAAGTGTTGATGATTATGCTAAAGAGTTTAAGTTATGTGTAATTGCAAGTGATTTAGGTGAATCAGAAGGGCAGAAAATTACAAGATTCATAAGCGGGCTTAAAAGTGAAATTAGACAAGATCTTATGTTTGTGGTACAATTACAACTTATTTTGTCTTTAAATGATGTAATTTCACTTGCTTTGGATAGAGAAATTTTGAGTAATAAAGTTGGTAATCAAAGTGGTGCTAAAGTTAAAGTGATGTTAAGTGATCATGAGAAGAAGCATGAGGATCAATTATGTGATCAAATTAATAAAGTGGAGGAGATTATTATTCATGAAGAGAACTGTGACAAAGAAGTGGTTGCATGTGAGGAGATCAAAGTAGAGTGCAAATCCAAGAATAGTGATTTTATTGAAGTCATTGAAGATAATAAGGATTGTTTGCAAAGTTTTGAGCAATCTAGTGAAGATGTGCAAGAATTAACTCATGAAGAGGCAACCCAAGAAGTTTGTGCACAAATGAAAGAGGAGGATAACAAGCTAGTTATTTATCCTGATTATGCTAACAACTCTATTCTTTCTTTTTATAGTGTTTTGAAATTTGTTTTATAGACTTCTATGCCATACAGAGATCCCTTTTCAGATGTTATTGAAGTTCCTTATGTCCACAATGCAATATATGGAGTCTTCGCTTGTACCAAGAAGAACTTGAGATATTCATATTTCAAGTTTAGAAGGAAGCAACAAGAATACAATCCTTACAAGTTTATGGATAAGAGTTTTATGTTCCACTTGCCCAATCACATTCATGCTATATTAAAGCTACTTTTGCAGAGCATTAATTTGAAAGAGAAGTTTTCAATAAAGGAGTTTGTGTTTGACCTTGGAGGATTTGCAAACTTATCAACTCTAGAAGATGGCTATGATTCGAGGGCGAATCATCTTCAAGAGAGAGGGAATAATATGAACCCTAAAAGGGATCAAAAGTTCCTAAATATTAAGAATTCAAGCTAATTAGTTTAATTTCCTATTTTGAAATTAATTAGCTTGATATGGATGAATTTTGGAGTTATTCCTATTTTGGAGTCAATAAGGAAGATTCAAGAAGATTCTAGAAGATTCAATAATATTCCAAGTCAAAGTCAACAAGTCAAAGTCAATGGTCAATGGTCAACATATGACATGGCATGTGACATGGCATGCTTTAATGCTTAGTTGTCATGAGTTGTCATTTTGCTTAGTTGTCATGAATTGTAATGAGTTGTTAATTTTGACTTTTCAAAGATGAGTTGTCATTAGTTATCCTATTTTAAAGGAAATCTCCTTAATTAAGGATTTTCCTATATAGGTATCTTTGAGAATAAGGAATAGAACCTTTTCCTTTAAGGATTAGGTTGTTTACATGCCTATATAAGGGCTAACCCTATGACATACGAATTTAAGAAGCATTGAAATATTAAAAGTGAGGTTTTTCCTTAAACTTTGTTCTTTTGAAACTTTGCAAGTTTACTTGAATTGTTTCACTTCTACCTTTCATTACAATTACTAGGATAGATTAAACTTAGAATTGTATGATTTTTCATCTTATAATAGCTAAATATCTTGCTTCAAATTAATAAGCAAGGGGTTTAGCTCCATCAACACGACTTATCCTTGATGATCCTTGGGCAAGATTTCAAAGTTGGATGCGCGTTCTATCTCTATTATAGGTAGGGTTCGTATTAAGTTTAGAATTCTAGAATGAGTACCTAGTACTGCAAATATGCAATTGCAACATTGGAAAACATGTTCAAAAGCATTTGTTCGCAAATTTGCACGAGTTCACGTTTTGCATTCAAATATGTGCAAATGTGTACAAATTCTGCATTCAATTATGTCAATTGTATTCATGAGTTCAGAACTCTAGAATAAGTACTTAGTGTCGTAAATATGCAATTGGAACATTGGATAACAGGTTCAAAACCACTTGTGCACAAATTTGCACGTGTTCACGTTTTGCGTTCAAACACGCGCAAATGTGGACAAATTGTGCATTCAATTATGTCAATTGTGTTCATGAGATTAGAATTCGAGAACAAGCACTTAGTATTACAAATATGCAATTGGAACATTGGATAACATATTTGAAAGCATTTGTTCGCAAATTTGCACGAGTTCAAGTTTACCGTTCAAACATATGCGAATGTCCACAAAGTGTGCATTCAATTATGTCAATTGTATTCACGAGTTCAGAACTCTAAAATAAGTTCTTAGTATTGAAAATATACAATTGGAACATTGGATAACATGTTCAAAACCATTTGTGCACAAATTTGCACGAGGTGGCATTTTGCGTTCAAACGTGTGCAAATGTGCATTCAATTATGTCAATTGCGTTCATGAGTTGAGAAATCTAGAACAAGTACTTACTATTGCAAATATGCAATTGCAACATTGGATAGCATGTTCAAAAGCATTTGTTCACAAATTTTCACGAGTTCAAATTTTGCGCTCAAACATGTGCACAATTTGTGCATTCAATTATATCAATCGTATTCATGAGTTCATAACTCTAAAATAAGCACTTAGTATTGAAAATATGCAATTGGAACATTGGATAACATGTTCAAAACCATTTCTGAATAAATTTGCACGAGTTCAAGTTTTGCGTTCAAAGATGTGCAAATGTGCACAAATTGTGCATTCAATTATGTCAATTGTATTCAAGAGTTTTGAATTCTAGAATAAGTAATTAGTACTGTAAAAATGCAATTGGAGCATTGGATAACATGTTCAAAACCATTTGTGCCTAATTTGCACAAGTTCACGTTTTGCGTTCAAACATGAGCAAATATGCACAAATTGTGCATTCAATATTGTCAATTGTATTCATGATTTTAGAATTCTAGCATAAGTAACTAGTATTGCAAATATACAATTGCAGCACTGGATAACATGTTCAAAAGCATTTGTTCACAAATTTGCACGAGTTCACGTTTTGCGTTCAAATATGTGCAAATGTGCACAAATTGCGCATTCAATTATGTCAATTGTATTAATGAGATAAGAACTCTAAAATAAGTACTTTGTATTGTAAATATGCCATTAGAACATTGGATAACATGTTCAACACCATTGGTGCACAAATTCGCAAGAGTTCACGTTTTGCATTTAAACACGAGCAAATATGCACGAATTATGCATTCAATTATGTCAATTGTAATCATCAGTTCAGAAACCTAAAATAAGCAATTGTTACTAGAAATATGCATTTGGAACATTGGATAACACGTTCAAAACCATTTGTGCACAAATTTGCACGAGTTCACGCTTTGCATTCAAACGTGTGCAAGTGTGCACAAATTGTGCATTCAATTATGTCAATTGTTTTCATGAGTTTAGAATTCATGAATAAGTAATTAGTATCGTAAATATTCAACTGGGAACATTGGATAGCATGTTCGAAACCATTTCTGCACAAATTTGGGCGAGTTCATGTTTTTTGTTCAAACATGTGCAAATGTGCACAAATTTTGCGTTCAATTACGTCGAATGTATTCATCAATTCAGAACTCTAAAATAAGAACTAAGTATTTTTAAGTATGCAATTGAAGCATTGGATAACATGTTCAAAACCGTTTTGTGCACAAATTTGCATGAGTTCATGTTTTGGGTTCAAACATGTGCAAATGTGTACAAATTCTGCATTCAATTATGTCAATTGTATTCATGAGTTTAGAATCCTAAAATAAGTACATAGCATTGAAAATATGCAATTGGAACATTGTATAACATGTTCAAAACCATTTGTGCATAAATTTGCATAAGTTCAAATTTTGCGTTCAAAGATGTGCAAATGTGCACAAATTGTGCATTCAACTATGTCAATTGTATTCATGAGTTCAGAACTCTAAAATAAGTGCTTAGTAATGTAAATATGCAATTGGAACATTGGATAACATGTTCAAAACCATTTGTGCACAAATATGCACGAGTTCACGTTTTGCGTTCAAACATGTGCAAAATGTGCACAAATTGTGCGTTCAATTTTGTCAATTGTATTCATGAGTTTAGAATTCTAGAATGAGTACCTAGTACTGCAAATATGCAATTGCAACATTGGATAACATGTTCAAAAGCATTTGTTCGCAAATTTGCACGAGTTCACGTTTTGCATTCAAATATGTGCAAATGTGCACAAATTCTGCATTCAATTGTGTTAATTGTATTCATGAGTTCAGAACTCTAGAATAAGTACTTAGTGTTGTAAATATGCAATTGGAACATTGGATAACATGTTCAAAACCACTTGTGCACAATTTTGCACGTGTTCACGTTTTGCGTTCAAACATGTGCAAATGTGG